>JAEQBH010009412.1:0-98452 GCA_016808115.1 Tetrastigma voinierianum | reverse complement strand
ACGATAACAAATTATTGATAATGGATTTTTTTGGACAGCTATTCATTTCGCATATCATATTTTATTCTTTAAAGAAAGAAATTCTTTATTTGGATAAGTGACCAAATATTTCAAGGTTTGTTTAGTTTCATTTTTTAAAATTATTTTAAAATAATTTTTGGAAAATATAAAAATCATCATTTAATATTTTGAATATTTTCCTTTATCATTTGAATTTAAAATTTTCTGTATTCTCGTTTTTTTTTTCTCGAAAAACAAAGGAATCAAACCTCTTTTCTGACTCTCCTTGTTTCTAAAAACAAAGAACAGTTTTTGATAACTGTAGACAAACAGGCTCTTAGGACTCCCGATTTAGAAAATGTATTTCCTGACCCTGGATCTAATTTGAAACACCGCCACCAGCTATCTACATCAGTATAGTCTTATTGTCTTCATTATAAAAAGAAAACCCATCCTTATTCTAGATACCAGATAGATAAATTGAAAATTAGAAGAGTTTTTGAGTTATTTAAAAATAATAATTAAATAGATTGAAGTAAAATATTTAAATTAGTGCATTTGAAACTTGAAAAAAAATTTAAGTAAATGTCATAATCAGTACTATAGTATTAACTTAAAAAATTTCAAAACATTTATAATATTGCAGCCAATAACTACGGTATTAACTTTTAAAAGAAAAAAAATCATTACCAATATTAAATTTAAAAAAATTCAATATTTAGCCAATAACTATATAAAGAATGGTCATTTATACACTAATTTAGATATTATTTTGATTTTCAATTTATATTAATAATTAAAAAACCACTTATAAAAGAAAACTCATTTGTAGTTTCAAACCATATACTATATCACAAGCAAAGAGCTCACTGTCCATTTCACCACCACACTGAGGATGACAACAATGCCCCACCAGGACTGTCAGAGTATGATGATCTATCCTGACCAACCCACACGACTCGGTAGGAAGGGTGGAACATCATCCCAGTGACTATTCTCCATCTTAGGCAACCATCTTATTCACTGTAATGTCCATTATTCTACAAAAGCATCCCATTTTCAGAGTGTGATGAACTAACAGTAAACCACCCACCAGCTTACAAGGAGGGTTAGTATTGAACAGTAATTCCATTTTGGAAATCACCACAATAGTAGACAGGGCAATGGGGATTGTTCCTAAAAATACTACGGTAAAAATCAGATACATGCTGAACTTGTCAGTTTCCTGTTGGGTCTCCACATCTGCTTCTCCATTTTCCTGGGCCTCTTTTCTTGGGAATTGTATTATTCCACATTTCATTCTTACAGATTCCCCTATTGTTTAGAAAGGTCCTTATCTTTTCTCACCCAGTTTATGGATATGCCAAGCTCAGACTCAGTGCTATAGCTCACAAAAAGCCTCAGTCAACAAAATATAGACTCACAAGACAATAATCCATTGGTAAGTTTCACAATGAAATGAGGAGCCCTCAAGTTAATAGAAAGGGCCAAGATTTATAACGTAGGTCTAGCTATAATGTGAGCTACTTTGTTAGCTTATCTTTTGATAAAACAAAGGGATAAGTTGGCATTTAAAGAAAAAATAGTCTTACAATCATTTACCAGGCACCCAAACTCAAATTGATCAATTCTATGGGAGTGAAAAACATCCACTCACTGCAAATTGTCTCAAACACCCATATAAGTGTTGTAACTGTATGATCCATTTGGTCAAATTTCATATGGCCAAGTACTTCCACTATTATAGGAGAAAAACAATCTGAAATAGTTCTAGATGAAGCTTGTATGAACATTCCATGATCATCACATATAAGGTACCCGAAACTTATCTTGAGTGATTCAGCAAAAAATGCTCCATCAATGTTGCATTTGAGGGAGCTACCTGGTTTGCCCAACTCCATCTGAAGGAGCTAGCAACCTGAGTATGATTGTTAGTAAGGTGACCTCCATAGCCTAGCACCCAATCTTGAAAAAGGAGACCGCTTGATTTAAACCGTTGAAGAGATCATCGCACCATAGCTTGCATTTCTTCTCATTGTCCATAATATCATCCCAAAAGTACCTAGCCTTCTCCCTGCTTAGATGGGAACCCTGTTGTGAGGAAGAACTGCTAAAGAGCTAGTTCCAATAGGCATTGGACATTCGTTGTTAATAAATACAAGAACTTATTGTATGAGATTAAGGTATGCAAACCGTCACCTTGATTACATACCCACATAGAATTAAGGCACATACCTCTACTCCCTCAACACTTCCAATACGGTGAAACATCCCATATACAAGCTCGCAAAGAAAACACTTTGATACAAAGCACCAAACTCAAATACGCACCATTTCTCGAATGCAGCTCGCTTCCCAGCAGGCTAATACTATTCAAGACCTAATTTGGTCGGGAATACACACCATCTTTTTGAAAATGCCAAAATGATCATTCCTCACCATTATGTGGGTAAAGGTGGTGTTTTTCTAGCAATGGCGCTCACATCCCTAGTACAGAAAAGTTTCCTCAAGTAATCACATTCATTCATGTGACCCGGATAAAAGCTCGTAACTGCAAGTTTCTAACCCTCTATATAGAGTAGTGAGTTTATAATCACATCATTTTTCAACCAAGCATCTTGCCAAATATTAATTGGTATTACCATCTCCTATATTCCACCTACACCCTTAAGTGTAAGGGATGTTCCAGATGACCATATACTCCTTCCATATATAGCGTCTGCTTGATCCTAATTCCCAACCGAGTCGACAAAAATCTCCCTATGGAAAGCATTAGTTTCATCAAACTTCACTAAGCTAGAGTGGTCAGAAATGAATATCCATATTTACCTACTGTGCAAGGAAAGAAAGCAAAAAGTTTAAAAAACAACAACACTCCTCGGTTCCTCCAAATATATGTGGTCCCACTGATCCATGCTTCAGCCGCGCTTTAAATCCTAAAGGCTTCATGTCTCATTTCAAAGAGTTCTATCATCCTCAAAACTTTGATAAAGTGGAGACTTGACAGTAAAATGGAATACGCAGTACTGCAGATCGCTTCGCGCCATCGCTTCCTTATCAAGATTTCCTTACCCGCTTGTGAGAGAAGTTTAGATTACCACCCTTGGATCCTTTTCCACATCCTTTCCTATAGGAAGGCAAATATGGCCCTTTTGTTTCTGCCAATAAGGGAAGGTAGTCCCTAGTATCTTCCTGTATTTAAAGGAGTATGCACACCCAATATATTCGAGACATTTGATTTCAAGTCTTTAGGTACATTGCCACTAAATAATATCCCTAACTTTTGGACATTAAATATCTGGCCTAATATCTTCTCATACTCACCCAGAATGGAATACATCTTGCAACATTCTTGTTCAAAGGCATTAAAGAAAAAGAAGCTATCATCGGCAAATAATAAATGGGAGATACTAGAGGCACCTCTACTAATACGACAACCATGTAGATCACCACACGCCTCTGCCTACTACAGCATCGCAAAAAGGCCCTCGGTACATATGATAAATAAGTAAGGCGAAAGTGGGTCCCCTTGTAGATCAACATCTTTTAACACCCCCAAATGGGAGACCCCACCTAATACTTCACGACTGTCACAATGAAGGAACATAAATCCCATCCTATGGGTTATTTGTTTTCGAGGCAGTCCTAGTAAATGAAATTTGGTAGTTGACATTGATTTTTTTTTTTTTTTGATAAACAGATGTTTACATCAACTTGTTTGCACCTCCATTAATCCCATGAAACCCTGAAGTTAACGATCAATAAAAGACTAGAATGGCCATTGGATTAGTTGACATTGATTTTTAACAATGAATGGTTCAAGTAGACCAAGTTATATGAACATGAGGGATAGCTGTACAAAATTAGGCCAAGTTAATTCACTTTTAGTAAATAGTTAACAGATTCACTTAACGAAAAATTATTTGAGCAATTAATTAGTCTACATTCTCATTTAGTAAATAGCTATATCTTCACGGCATTGCAGGTTAATACAGCCCAAATTATTCCAAGCTCAAAACTCACCCTGGGATAACCAAGCCCAATGGGCCCAAAAATCGAGTAAACGGGTCTGAATTCTAACCTGGAATGCCGACCGCCAACTCTGAAGGCCCAAGAGAAGAGAGAGTCCACACTTCGATTCCCTCTCTCTCTCCCCCTTCCACACACATGAGCACTGCCATGGCGCTTCACCATCTCTCCTCGATGCAACTTCCGGTATCATCATGTTCATCCTCAACGAGACTCGGAAAAACTACATCTCAGCTAAAAACGACAGCACAAATCAGAGAGCTTAGCTGCGGTTATAGGCCTTCACCTTCCATCGCCGAAATTATAACCGTAAAAGCATTAACAAGGTCAGTCAAGATGTTCCTCGGAGGAAACAGAAACAGAAACAGAAACGGGCCAGGCCCGCTGAGCTGAACCAAGCACCGCTGAGCAGGGAGATAGGGTCGGAAATCAAGGCGTGTTAGAGATAGCTGAGAGAGAAGAGTCGGGGAAAGAGGTGATTTGTGGAGCGGAGGATGGGAGGAGATAAGAGATAGAGGCCGGAATTCAAAGGCATGTACAACGTGGTTGGTGCTGGGCATCATAGCTGATCCAAAAAGCAGGCTGCCTCACAGTAAATTCTGCTCCTATGAGAATTATCGGATAGAGTCTTTGCTGGAAAGGGAATTCAGGATTTTTGGATAAAAAGGGTTCTTGTTTTTGGAGCCTCAACATCTGTCTGACCCTCCTCTCTGTTTGGCATTCTGCCAATCTGATTATGTTTTTGTTTCTCGTTGCTTGATGTTTCTTTATTTCTCCTCTGCTCTAATGTAAAGATTGTATGAAATAATCCAATCCAAGTTTTTCCCCGACCTTTTCCGAAGGGTCACATTCTTAAAACTATTATCAATCCAATTCCTGATATCAATAACTTACTCTTTCAGAGTGGAACACAACTAAAAAAACATTCTGACGTCTTTCATCCCTAACGAGCAGAAAAAAAGAAGAGGGTTTTCAGTAATAAAATCAACTTATCCTCATCAAGTTCTTTAGTTCTTGCTCAGTCTACTGAAACAACCTAATCAAAACATGCGAATCCCGCCCGCATGTTCTCAACCAACAATGTAAGACACACGATCCCAAATTCATGGAGACTTCAGTCTATTGTCAGTGACTCATGATCAACCTATAAATCAATTCATAAAAACAACAAAGGCGTGCTACACCAAAATAACTAATTTACCAAACAAGTTAACAAGTTTGACAAAATGAAGACAAAAAAAGTGCAAATCCATTCTATTCATTTGTGCTGGCAGGTCCGACAAGGACTCCCTGGGCAGAACCTTCCTTTCTCTCATTATCATCCTTCACTTCACCATCTGATTTTCTTATCTTAATTTTGTACTTAGCCCAACATGATTTCCTTTTTCTTCTCAAGGGCCCTATTGCCCAACACCGCCTCCAGTCCCTCTTTGTTGCGCTGAACAGCAGGCAAGACCTCCTTGATGGTTCTCTCAACTAGCACACCTCCAATCATCCGGTAGCACCGTCTGGATGGATCAAGTGGCTGAATAGCTCCCATGACAAGAGAATGCTCACTCACTTCCATCTCTAGTTCAGTGATTTTTGAGTAGTTTTGGCTTATTCTGCTCTCATAGAACCATATATGTGCAACTGCTTGTTCATTCATCGGTTCCTTCATATCACCTCCTGCTCTGCCAAATGTTGACCTGAATAATGATATAAGGTACAATATTAGGAAAAAGGAAAGATCTGACGCACTTTACTAAACATTCATATCAAACATTCAATTAAAAAAGCAAACTAACATATAAATTATGCAATACCATTAAATTATTGATGAATTGCCATAATCGTCTTCTTCTATATTCCCAAAAAATGAAGAGTCAAGGTAATCAAAGAAGGGATGCATCTAGTATATTACCCAAAAATCAAACGTCCAGTTCTAACTTGGTTAGGCTGTTTCATACTGTACAAAAATCAGGATTGCTTTTAACTCCTCTCTACCCAAATAGAATACACATGAAGCATTAGTGTTACTAGCTTCATTAGATCAAACACATCAACTTTTCTTTGCATCAACTATCTCAGACTTCACCCTTTCCTCCTGTAAAAGGCATGTAGATAAAAGTGATTAATTATAACAGAGTTATAGTTGTGTAAAGTGAGGGAAGACAAACAAATATGAGATTTTATATAACGTCTGTTTTATTTGCTAAATATCAGGAGTTAGCAAGGTCAGACGGATCAGCCCTCCAAAAAGCTGTGATAACTTGTTTTTTATTAAGCACCTGCCCTTCCTGGCCAGCTATTGCGGATGGTCTATTTCCTAGAATTAGAGTTGCTCCATTTAATTGTGTCCAATCAATCTCCTATTTTGGAATAAATGTTGATCGACTAAGACTATACTTTAAATAGGTTCTATAACAAGTTCATTTATAACCAAAAAAACAAAGGATCCTAAATGTGAAGAAATTCTCCTGGAAGAATTCTATCCTCATCGTTTGCCTTCCTGATCTTCAACAATCCTCTTCAGTTTTTTGTTGTGTTTCAAAACTAATTCCCAATTGATCTTGATTCAACTTAAAATAAATAAATAAATAAATAAAACAGCTATCATCAATCCCAGGCCAATAATTTCATTATCACCTTTGGTATTCTCCCAAGGTCATTTTCTATCAGGAGAGAGTTCCCACACTAGTTCTCCAGCTTTCCTGCTCCATTGGGTGAGCTCTCCCACTCAGTAGATGGGCACTCCTACCTACTTAGTGGTTGATGAGGAGCAGGCAAATGCCTCAATTCTCCTTTCTTGTGACACTAGATGCCATCACACCATCATCGTATACAGTACAAGTACAAATCTGGACAATTTAACGTTTAGAGAAACTTATTTTCTTCCAAAAAGAAGATTTCCGCCAGAGGAATATAAAAAAATATGAAAAGATGAGCTTCTAGATGCAAAATTTGTGAAGAATGTTACCTATCAGAAAAAGAAAAAAAGAAAGAAAATTTGTGAAAAATGTTGAATGATTCTTGAACTGGTTGAGTTCTACCAACCCTGCTGTTCTTGTCTCTACTTTTCCTTAAAACAACAAATTAAATAACTTTCCTAGAGGGAAATGAAATAAGAGAATTGCACTTTTCCATATCCCTTTCTTTATTTTGATGGAGCAGCGGCAGATCTTTAGAATTAAACAGAATGCCATCATATTGGATTTTCACCTCCACGTGGGATCTTTGAACAAATGCCTAAAGCCTCTGAATTCAGTAGTGGCTGCTCTATTATGAATTAAGCTCCAGATCTAAGGAAAATCATCATGATTTCTTGACTTCTTGATGGAGCAGAACAGTCCAAAATTTTTTGGTAACTACTGGGGTGGTGGAGGGGAAGGTGATAAAAGAATATTAGATGTGCAATGAACTAACTGCCACACGCCACAAGGAGAAGAGGTTATCCATGAGTAAAAAAGAGAAAGCATCTAAGGGAAGAAAAGTTGTTAAAACAAATCTCTGATGATTAGAAATGAAACGCCTTCACAGACTTGCAAAACTTCTCCCTTGCTGATAATTGCAAGGTTCTGCATGCATTAATAAAAACCATACCCACAAAAGATGATATGCAAGCATAAACCAAACATTGAATTGCACAGCCCAAAACTTTACTAAGAGCTTAGATTTCCAAACGCCAACGACCAAGAAATCTAGAAGATGTGACACTGGAGCAGGAAACAGCAGTGATAAGTTAGCAATGGTGGTTCCGGTTCTCCCTGCCAAAACCTCTTTAGGTCACTGCTCAAGAACCCCAGGCAAAATCCTCAGTGATTCTGTGGTGAACTAGACTCATAGAAATGAAAGAAAGATGAGGAATACAAATGGTTTTCAATAGGAAAACCTAAATTGAATAATAGATTCAGCATGACACTCAACGTCTTCCAGTTGATACTGCAATGAAAAAAGGTTTCTCAAATGCTTGGCTTATAAAATGGAGACTTCTGCCTTAAATTTTTCCAAAATTTTGAAGTATTTTTTTGTATTTCACGCTACTAGAACACCATATTTAAAAAAAAGAACGTAAAAAACTAAAAATATTTAAAATCCATTTTCAAAAGATAATCGAACTTCATGCAATTTAAAGCTCTTCGTTTCCTTCTTAGATAAGTGTTTTCACTTTTTTTTTTGTTGTGGCTCTTTTTTACTCAATTAGAGACTTCCATATATTACTGGGATTCATTGGAAAATGATAGTCACCCTTTATGAATGAGTGGATGTTAATTCTTGCAAACTTTTTTACATAAGTAATTTTACAATATAATGTTCCCAAAGTTCTAGCATGAGTTTAGGACCACAAATTAAAATTTTAAAATTACTAAATTTCAGCATGACGAATTGAAAATATCCAAAAAAGAAACACTAGCCATAGGTCACTCTAGAAAGTGGTGCAATAAATGAAAACAACATTGTATTTGAGTTATCTCATCTTTGCTACCAAAACACACACAGGTCAAACGAGAAGCGTGAGGTTTAAGTCAACCCAGCAGGTGAAAGCTCAAAATCCAAATTTGAATCACTTTTTAGTCTTTTCATATATTTTCTCTACATCTTAAACAAAATCTATTTTGCATAAAGAAAACATTCACAAATCACTATAGCAAATCCAGTCATCCTTAACAAAAACATCAATCGTATTGTAATCCAAACTGGCAATAGTTATAAAGCTGTTCGGAGATAAACCCTAGATATCAAAACTTCAAGTAATAGCATACCGAAGTGACAAAGCATCAAGCGTGAAAATTTAAAAATAAAAATAAAAAACAAAAACAAAAGAAAACTTTATTTGGATTCCTATTATCAGTCTCAAAACCATATATTGATTCCTCTGATCACTCACACTTTCTCTGCTGCCAAAACTCATCGACAAACCAAATATGCAACAATAAATAAATAATCAAATCAAATCAACTAGACAAGGAGTCATCGAGTATAAGGCAAGGTGTCAATTTTCGCATTCTAGATCCTAGATGACAACTAATTCACCATTCAAATATTTTCCTCCGTTTCTGACTCTATTCTCAGCATCCAAACGATGGTATCTAAACAAGAAGCCCATTGATTGAATTGGGAACAGAGATTAGAGCAATACCTTGAACAGAGAGACGCTAGAATCGCACCGTCTAGAGACGCAGTGATCGGTTGCTATAACGTCGACGGATCGAGCTTCTGAGCTGAGAGAGCAAACCCCGGGTCCCATTGGTTGAGTTAAGCACCCAGGACATGAGTCTGGGCCGACCCAATCTTGAATTATGGGCTGACTGCATTTGTATCTCGGACAGTTTGGGGTCCTGTGTATAAATTCTTTACAATAAAAAATTCGACGTTTTATAACGAGTCAATAATGAGGCAATGACTCATGGTTACGATAGGGGTAATCATGGTTCGGTTAATTTAATTGCACCAAAATAAAACGATAATCGATTTTTAATTTGTTATTTATATAAATAAAAACATAACCATCAACAGATTAACAAATCTTCAATTAATCATATATTAGTTTTTTGGTTATGTTAATTATTTTGATTTGTAACATATCTAAATATTTACCAACCAACTTAAAAATAATGTACAAAATATTTAATATAATATGCAAAAATAATTAATAATTTTTTTCAATATTTTTATTTATTTTAATTGTTTTCAAGAATATTACAACATTCTCTTAAAATATATGCATATATTATAAATAAAATTGTTTCTAAACAAGGTATCACAAAAATTAAGTATAAAATTCTATATCCTGTCTAAGAAAATTTTACATTCTAAAATTACCATTGATGTTAACAGAAAATTAGTAAAAACATAATAAAGCAATGTCATATCAAACAAAACAACTTAATATAAGTGCTTCAATTTGAAAGAATAGGAAATGTTTCTTCATTCTTTCATTGATTCGAATGTGTTCATGCATGCAAACGCCTTCTCTTTTGTATGATCTAAAGCTCTTCTTTATTATAAACCCTTTTACATATTGAATGGACTAGTAATTATAAAGGACAAAGATATCATTATCATTCATTATAGTAACAAAAAATCATATCCTCTAGCTTCCAATTCATGTTCTGTCACAAATTTTTTTTTTTCCTTTTACATTTATTGATACCTAGGATATGATATGCATATGGAATTTAAATTATATTGACCTATTTATAAATTTATTTTTATATTATATATATACATTATATTTACAATATTAGTTCTCTTTTTTTCAATCGATTAACCGAATGATAGTTTTTTATATTTTCAGAATTTAAATCGAAACCTAAAATTGTATAAAAATAAAACCAAACCGAACCAATCGCTTCGATTAACCTATTTTTGTTTCACGCTTTATTATCACCGCCCACCTTATTAGCTTTTGTTTACCCATAATTGTAAGCATGAAAGCAGCGCATGTTAATAATCGCTCAAGTCTTAAAGAACAAAATAATAAACGTCAGAACGCCAAGCAAGTAAATAAATATCAAAAAAATAAGAAAATAAAATCGTGAAAACCCTTGAGGAGTTTGGTTTCCATATTGGGTTTGCTTCGAATCGTTATAGTTTAAGCATGGACTAATAGAGGTTTTACCCAACATTTAAATTCAGCCAATTGACCGACTCGTATTGTTTCTATCAATAGTAGTTCTAGCTCAAAATACGTAAGTTTTAACTGACAAGTTTAAAAATAAAATAAAATGAATGAAGGTCGCTTTTTATAAAAATAAAATAAATAAATAAAGTGGCCCCATAAAAACTTTAACTCGCTCTTTCAGGTGGTTGGGCTACATATAATGGGCTGGCAGGTCCAAAAATTGGAGCTTATATGGGCCGAGCTTCTTTTGACACCCAAAATTCCAACAATAACCTTCAACCTCCAAAAAAAGAAAATCCCTTATCCTCCCAAACGCCACACATCTTCCCGTCCACATTTCACCCTCAAGAAATCATGGCTACTCTTCATTTCACTTCATCTCCTTCCTTCCCACTCAGTAAACAACCACATCTCCAAAAGCTCCCCACTTTCCAGATTCTGTGGCCCGGCTGCGCCCCTGGTCATATCACGCCAACTCTCCCTGAGAGTCCAGGCCTGCAAGGTGGTAATTGGATCACGAGGGGGAAAACAACAGATCTGAGGTGGAAGAAGATGAGAGCATCTTAGCTAAGGCATTGATACCTGGCTTGGTCTGTGCCTCATGATTGCAAGCTTGGGGTGTGTATGACTTGCCCAGCTCGACTAGGTGAGTGGCACCATCGACCAAAGCAGATGAATGCTCGCGACGATGCTGGAGCGCGGGTATGCTCTTTTATGTGTTGCATATCCACGATCAGATTGTCATATAAAAACCATACCTGAGGAGGAGCTGCTCTCATTGCAACTGGCAACTGCTAATGACTAAACCCTGTGGGTGGTTAAGTGTAAAGGTTTCTGGTACTAGAGTCAGAACATATCTATTCAGAAATAGTTGAGTAGAATTAGTATTCTCAATTTGAACTTTATCATTGTTCTGGGTGCCGCTTTTGATTCTTAGTCTTTATGCTATGAAGTAATAACTTAAATGATAAAATCTTCTAGTCCAGTAAACTCCCCACAACAACCAACATCATCAGTAAATTTAGGTTATCATCAGGATTCAAACTGCTGCTTATCCCTCCCAATGGAGATAAGCTCAATAACATCTTTACTTTAGTCAATATTCATTATTTATAAATCAATCGGTCCCAAAGAGTATTATTCTAAGAGGATCCTACCATAAACTAAAAGAAGACAATTATTTGAATCTGTTGATAAATTAGAAAGAAGATTATGATCCTAAAATTCCTTTATGCTTGTATTTCATACGTTCATTCTGATAAAGTGGGATCTCATTCCATCAATGTGTGTTAGAACTGCAGCTACAAACAAGAAATTGCAAAGTGATTTGATTTATTTCATAATTTCCACATTTAATCGATAAGCCAAGCAGAGCAGTCTCTGTTTCAGCAAAACAATTTTCCCAGAAGAAACATAAAGGTCCAGCATGGAAGCTATGACTGGTTCTATATGCATCAAATACTCTCAGCAAGGAAATTAAATAATCATGAGCCATGAATTTGAATGAGGCCTTAAAGTTTTAGAAACAAGTCAATCACGTCATCTCATCAGACAATCAGCTTGATAATCTATGGCTAAGCGGTGGATGACCGCTTTCTTTGGTTTTTTCTCTGCTTAAGCTTCACCTTTACATTAACACCACTGCCAATGATAGACTGAAGCACAATTTGAAGCTCTCCAGCTTATCTCCTTCCTGGTGTGTAAACCACGTCATGGATAGCATCATCAGCCAATGCTCTCTTGTGCTAGAATTCTCCCCACAGCAGCACAGGTGGTCGAAGTTCCTAGTTGATGTGAAGTCACCCTCATGTCCTTAGAAATTGAATGTGCCACAGCCACAACCTGCGTTGGTGACCCGTATGAATGATGCAGGTACTGACAGAGCCTTTGATACGAAATGTCCAGGCAAAAGGGTTCATGGTAAGGGGCGGTAAGCCACTTGAAAGTTGGAGTCCTTAGTTTTCTTGTTCTCGACAAAAGAAGAATCTCGAGAAGAAAGATATGATGATCTTTGCCTTCACTACGTCCAAAAGTGGGAGCTTGATCAATGTCTGATGGGTGAGTTTTGAGTTGGGTTCACCTTTTGCTTTCTTCTTATCACCCTTATTCTTTGGAAGACGTCTTCCTGTGGAATTCCACATTGTACTCTCTAAACTCTTTGAGTCCCCAGAGAGATTTATGTGGATTATGAACTGATGATCCTCAATTTCATCAAAATCTGCTGTCTCACCAGACGGGGATCTGCGATTCTGCTCATCAATTGTTCCCTTCACAACTCTCCTTCCGGATGGCTCATCTCGCCATGCCTGAGCTAAACCGGAAGAAACCTGCCAAGTATCAGGATCCACAAGCTCAATATCATAACCATCAGGATACTGTCCAGCATGGGAGAACAATGAAGGAAGATGAATCCCACTAGGGCAATTTCCCCGAGCCATCTTCCTGTCATCGTCCAACGCTGATTGGGTTGCTTCCCTTTCCTTATCAAGAAACGTGGAGGCACGCAAACAAAAGTTCCGAGCCCCTGAAGAAAAAAGATATTTTGAAACTGACGAGGAGGCGATGCGTCCCCTCAACAACACCAATGCCATTGCCGTCCGTCCAATTTCATCAAAGATACCAAGGGATAGGGAATTCGAAAGTCGGCGGGGATGGATTCATGAGAGACTTTCAGCGGGGCAAATCATCAAACACCTGGTAAGCGGAAACTGTTTTCTTTCCTCCCGGAAATTCAACAAAGTGGCGCTAGCCCAACGGTAAACATAACTCCAATTCTACGGAAGAGAGACGATCGGTACTCGTTAATTTTGCGTCACTAAGTGGTGGCTGGTGCGTCTTCTAAAGATACCGTATCTCTATCGACCAAAAACCATGGCGTAGGCCTTGAATAATGAATAGTTTCAAAGCAAAAGGCCTCTTCAACAAATTAGAAAGTTGCTATTCCATCCGGTTGATTGCAGAATCTGCAGTATTTTCGTTTTTTCATACGGCAAAACAAGAATGTTGTAGACTGTAGTTCTTTGGGAAACTTCTGAGTTTTAGTCGATTCGAGAATAATTATAAAAAATGCAAATACATTGTTTAACGGTTTTATAAAAATAATTGTCTTCATGATAGTAATATTTTTAAGAAATATATGATATTCATTAAAAATTGTACTAATGAATCTTACCAAGCAGTATCATAAAATTATTAAGGTAATAAAAACATAATTATTTTTCCATTTCACATATGTCCAAAAAAAGTTTAATAACTTTTTCTTATTTTCAAAATACATTTAATAAAATCTGATTAAAAACAATTGTTTGACATAGAATTAATCCGTTGAAAGGAATGAATATTAATATATCTATAAATCTAATCATTTTTATGTTTCAGGGATGTAAAGAGTAATTATCCACAACAGCCAAAATTTTTATAGCGCTTACTCAACTTTCGTAATCAACAACCATCAAGAGACAACCAAGCAATAATACCAGAAACAAACAAGCAAAACGACACTGTTTCGCTCTAATTCGCTCCGACGTTTGCTAGATTCTGCCTCCCTGCAGCTGAAAACACTTTTTTCGCATTTGGTCTGCACCTTTTCTTCCGCTCTTTCCCCGCTTATCCAAAATATGCGATCCTCTTCACGGCAATACGGAAAGTAGAAGATTTCCTTCAAACGAAGCTTATGGCGCTTTTCTCGTGCGCATGCACTGTCTTCCTTTGATAAGACAATCGTCCGCACTTTCTACCTCAAGAAATGTCACTACCCTTAGGCTGCTAGAGCGTTGATTTATACTTGTTCGTCTGCAGAGCACACCCTGACGCCTTTTTAGCATTTATAACCTGGCCAGAAACATGGGATGAAGCAGATACGCTCTATCCGGCTGAGGACGATGATACTGAATTTATAAACGTAGAATTCATTGGCCCGCAGATAGACCGTCATCCCCGCGCCCTTAGTAAGCCGGGACCATAGTTGTGAGAAGTCAGCTCCAAGCCCATGGTACCCATTAATGCCCCCTTTTTCCACGGGAGGGGCGCTGCTACCTCCTACGGAAAAAGAAAACGCTGCTGATCGGGCCTAGCATGGGAATCAATGACAATTAATGCATGCTCTAACGCGAATTTTTCAATTTTGATTTGCATTTGATATGGTCTCGGGGATACCCGAGGCCCCTATAAAGGTTCGAGGGTGGCGATTCTTTGTGCCACCGGTTATCCCCGGCTCCAGCGCGAAGGTCGGAGCTAGAGTCACGGAGTCGACATGGAGGATTAAGCAAATGAAGGATGATTACGATGGGGACAGCTTTGAACGTGATTTCCCATGTACGCGAACCGCATCAAGATTGCAAGGATCGAAAGGGAGTCGCAGTTTGTCATTCATTGCTCTACTCACGCTGGCTTCTAAAACTCAATAGAATCCTCACATCCAAGAACACCTCCGGCAAGAAGGTTCTTCGCGCTCCCTTCACTCCACAGCCTTTTCTTCTTCAATTTCGCTTCTCCTTGTTTTCTACTCTTCGCACTCCATGTTGCTTTGTTTCAGCTCGATTTGATCCCATGGACAAGTGGCCGCAAAGATGATTACTTGTTAAAAACGATGCCATGTAATTATGAACGCCTTTAAGCTGATTAATGAATTTATATTTCTTGAAAATTCAGTACTTCAGATACCATCTGGCGTTTTCTCAATTCCGATCGCGTGATAAGAACTAATTCTAATGGTCGAAGGCTACAGTATTTGGCATGCTTTGATTGAAATGGGCCGGTCTAAGAATAACATAATCGGGCGCTCATCAAGGCCACTAAGATGAGCTGGCCAAGGCTCGATTTTAACCCACGCTTGTTTATCGTGGCTCAATAGGCGACCGTCACACTGACCAAACTAGCAAAGGGACGCGATGAGTCGGCCATTTATCAAGGTCCGCCTAGGCATTTGCATATGGGAGCCATCATCGAGTTGCAGGCTCTCCCCATTCCTGTCAGATTGCGGTTCAATACTAGCTCCTCTTCTCTCGTTCAAGTTTCTACGGTATCTGGGAGCGCGACTCTCGTGATTCTTTCACTTTAACCCGGTTTTCTGTGATGTTCATTCATCTTTCGCTTTACTGTGTAAACTCAAGCCTCTCATTATGTCAATCTTAGTTAGCGCCGCTTTCTAATAGGAAGTTCGGGGGGAGAGGGTGCATGTGAACTTTAGTCCAGTGATCCTCGTCAGCGCTCGTGATATCATTTTCCTTACCGCTTAGGTATATTCAAAGACTTTGTTTTCTCGCCTCTTCGGGTATGCTCAGAATGATGAGAGGTTAGGAAATTTCCACCCACGTGTCGCGAGAGAAGACCTACCCAAGGACTTCGTGCAGATCATCTCATCCCCAACGATGGAGGAATTAGCGCCTATCACACGCCCCCGATAACATCGACCAACCGATGGAGTCTGATGATCTACTTGGGTGGAGAACACAACGCCGTGTTTTTACCCGGAGCACCTCGCAACGCTTCGCTTCCCCGTGCTTCGCTATTGTTAAGAAGCTCAGATTTCACTAGGCGCCGCCAACTCGCTCCAAACCCAACACCATCTCGGGACTAATCGAATGCAAGTGGGAAAATTAATCCTATTATACCAACTCGACCTTAGTCGTTGAGAGATTTTTTTCGCCTATTCCTTCGAGGGTAGCGTTGTGTACTCTGACATGTCCATGCCTGCTCTCGTAATTCCCACATTGCAATTGTTAACGGGCTTCCTCCCAATTCACCTAAGATGGAGGCTAAGGGTGATACTAGTAAGGGGGTCTCGGGATGAGGACCCTGGTTCCAAGCCCATTCGACATATTAACCGGTCAGCGCCCGTGTGTAAAGTGCCGAAGCTTAACGATGTATGTAAACATATGACTATTTATGCATACTTGAATGTGATTATCAAAAGTAGAAAACCGTGAGGGGTGGTAGGCTGTACACTGGTGGAAAAGGCAAGCTCAGAAAATCCGCCGCCATTTAAATTTCTAAGCAAGAGCGCGCTGATTACGGTGGTTCTTCACTCCAAAGAACCTAGCCGGCGTGAGACGAACCCAACTCCCTACGCCCTTCCGGGACATCCCACGCCGCTCTTCAAAAATTGTGGATCGAACATTTATTACTGCTGACCGCTTAAATTTAATCGCCGGCAAAGACGTCTTCATCCAGGTTTCGATGTCGAAACATCGAAAGCCAGAACTAGTGTCTCTGACTCGTCTGGATCATCCGCTCTGCCAAATGGGATTCCGCTTATGCTCAACGCTGCACTAAATGGCAAAAGGGTTACCGCCGAAAGCCTTTCACAGCACAAGAAAGGGACCAGTTCTACCACGCACTCGAGCAGCCCCTATGTGCCAAAGTTCCGCACCCGGTGATTTCCACATACTCTGCACGCTCAACTAACACATATCAGCTCTGTCGCAAGGCCAAGCATTTCAAGACATGAACCCTCCCTTGAACGTTAACAACCTGGCTCCATCTGGCCAAGGAAAATTCACCACCTGACTGCACCTCGGGCCTTATCCTTCTGTGGAGTTCTCCTGCTGATGTAGTGTATTATAGGTCCATCCACAGGGAGGATCTCGCTTCACCCGCTTATCGGAGTGGTTTATCGAGGAAAAAATTGACCGATAAGAGACGGACAGAATATTGCTTTATCGCGCAGAGGCGCCACAAAGTGACCAAGGCATCTACTTTATCATCAAGAATCTCGGGTAATGTGTTCCGCCTTGCATCAAAACTCCGCCCAAACATAGTTTTACCCGAGAGACATATTTTGTCATTCCTGGGTCTCGATTCAATTCTTCGTCGACTGCTCGGACCTAATTAATCGGGAGTCACCGAATCGAGCTCGTTTCAGCAGATACGACTCGCGCCAGTTCAATTCCGGATAAGAGGGTTTCATATTCTAACCCATCACGGAGGCGCTCAAGCCTAACCTGATTGCTTATTCGATTCTTTCCCTGGTTGGGGATTTCAACTGCACCACTCCCCGTCCAAGAACTAAGCCCCGGCTTATTGGGTGTCCACCAATTGGCTTTCTGTGGCGTGGTTCTAGACCTGGGGATTTCGCTATGAAGTAAGCTAAAACCCCGCTCTTTTTATAGCTCGTCAGACTGGATGTCGATCGCTTAGTTCAATCGCTTCAACGAGCCATTCTACCAGAGTAGTCGTTATGGAGTGTGCTCCGAGAGGAAGGCTCAAGTAGTACCACGACTGGGTGCAGCTGAAATATGGGCGGAGTTTCTTAATGCTACTATGGCTTAAGGCCACGAACTCACTCTCTGTGACCTCATCATCATACGGTGATCCCCTACCCAGCACAAGAGCCCCTCAGCCCATATATACAGAGGGAATGTTCTGTACACCCCCTGTAAGACTTCTCAATCAGAGCTAGCTGTGGGAAGGTTCTAAGACCTCGAGAAGTCTACAATAACCGTAAGATGTTAGAGTGTCCACACATGTGGAAGAGTAGGAAGAATGTGAAGGATATGGAAGACCGTTGGAATGCGGGAGAGTAGTCTGTAATCTCCATGGTAGTCTTGTAAATATATTGCATGGTAGATATTCTAGAATTCCCTAGGTTACGGAGAACCTTCATGTTCCTGCACACTTCCATTCACGTATATAAGAAGGCTGGGTACCTCATTTGCAAACCACCAACTCGAGAACTAAGTCAGAAATTTTCTCTAAGCATCAGAAGAGTTCTTTCTTACGAGTGTTCTGAAGTTCTATTCGCCTAAGCATGGGTAAAAAGCCTAGCGATAGCAAGCAAGGCAAGCTGGAGGCCGACTTAGCAACACCGTAGGGCGAAGTTATGCGCCACATCGGAGCTAAGAATGAAGACTAAGTCCAGTGACATAAGGTTGTCGCTTCAAGGTGACTATACCTGGTTTCATTTACTTAAGGATTTCCATCGATGAAAACACCGGCTTCTCGCCTTTATGTTGTTATTTTCGGAACAGGCTGCACTTATACTACCAGACCGCTAACATGAAAAGTGTTTCGCCGGTCTTGATCATGGTAGAATTGAGGTTTCGCTAAGTAATCGCTTCGACCGTGAAAGACATCACGCCTTCATTCCATCCTACTTATTGCTTCTTAAGGACGCGAAACGGCTTCAGTGGTCCGTGGAACAGGCGAAATAAATCATTTCGGGTGTACCTAATCACCCGTAGTTTGGTTGCACTCTTTTTCGGAGCTCGAGATGGAGATTCTAAAATACCAAGCCGTGCGTCGTCAGTTCTCCTCTCGAAATACTGCGAATCCTGTGAACCGGCCCTCGCACCGACCTCAACGCACACTTTGTAGGGTCGAAGCCATATGCCCGAGGAGCTCAAATGCCCGTCGTTGTACGCTGCGAAGGTGATCCTAAGGCCTCGACTTTACTAACATATCATTTATATATAATTCCATAGTTTTCCGAAAGAAGAATCTAAACATCTTAGTTGGGTCGCCTCTGATAGGTGGCTCCGATATTCTTTAATGGTATTGTTGTAGCAAAAGAGTCTGTGGGGAGGATAAGATGTTTTATCTACATCAAAGTGTGTAATGGGATTCGATGATACCTCCAAATGCATCGAGGAAGGACAATGCCATGCCTACCGAGGCGCCAACGACTTGATCTATGCGGTAAAGGAAAATACCCCAGACACGCCAAGATCCGATAATCTACATACTTCCGTCTTTCGTGAACCACCACCACGTTGACAATCCATTCCAGGTATTTAACTGCTCTGATAAACCCAAGTTTCAGAAGATTATCTATCTCATCCTGGATGATTTGACGGCGGTCCTGGGAGCCTCACTTTCGCCTCGATGTGTCCGGCGATGAGACAACATTTAACTTGTGAGAAGCATGATAAGACTTATTCCTATCATATCCGAATGGGTCCAGCGAATACGTTACTACCAGAAGATTTATTTAATTATGCCCTTCCTCTTCCGTCAGGAGTAACTAACATAAAATTTCTACCGGGCCCGCCAATGCATGGACTCCATGGCAGATTATGTGAGAGGTGATCCAAGAGAGAAAATGCACCGCATACATCCTCAAAATCTCTCTACGAATATCAGTGGGTTCTCGTGAATCGACCTTTATACACGAGTAAGACCCGATCATCTACTCACGGCGATCGATTAGCCCTTCGTAGCGGTATCACATGAGTTTGTCAGGTTCTTTCGAGGCTGCAAAACTTCGAGAGTTCTTTCACATTAGGTAAAGGAGCAAAGTGGAGTTTGAGCACATTACGCCGAAGTTAACATTTCCCTCCTATCACTGTGTTGCTGGAAAACAACGCCTCATGTGTCAGGAGGTTCATGAGTCCTTAGGGTTAATAGGTCCCTTGAGCATTTTGATAAATGTAGGTCACGATTCCCGGGATGGTCCATTTGAGGCAGAGGATTATCTCGAGACACCGACTTACTATTGACTCTTCGTGAATTTCTAGAGGTAATAATTCTACAAGCTCTGTTGCTCGCTAAGGCCCAAACCGACATGCTAATCCTACTCTTCCAAGCAAGACACCCACTTAGATTCCTCACAAACAAATTAAAAAGAAAGTAGAGAACGCATCGACGGTGTACGAATCAAAATTACCTCTAAATTTCTCTTCAGTTTGAACTCGGATTGATCGCCACTCCCAAGAACGACGCCTAAAATGCTTTTGCCTTATTCAGATAGTCGAATTTTATTCCCAAGCGTAGGAATTAAGGTTGTCTAGCATTGTAATACTGTGGAGTCCATTGTGTCATCTCCACAGGAGTGGTCTTTAGCTGGATCCTGTGAGCTATTCTCCAAAAGATGTGTATTTGAAAAAGAAATTATTGGTTTGTGGTCATTGACGAGCACTAATTAAATGTGACTATTTTAAAACAAGAAGATGATTGATTGTGTCTAGGTTTCCACTCATTATCGATCAAGTAATTCATTTTAGTTTACAATCTCATCTAAGAGCCATCGATGAATGGTCTTCGACTTAAGATTTTCGCTTAAACGCTCTTTTAGAATGAAAACGATCGAGGGATGTTAAACACTTGTTCAACAATTAATTCAGACTCTTAGCTTGCATTTGTATTCAAGTACAACGGTACCGAGGGATCTCGCTCGTCGCTGTCAAGAGGATGTCCAACTAAGGTTTTATAAAGCCTTTCACGCGCTTAACATCACACAATCCTATCAAGTATATGAGAATTTGTATATTAATTTCGACGTGGTGAGTTTCACCGTTAAACCCCAAAAGATAAAAGCTTAGAACTTCATTGAAATTATAAAGTTAATCATAATTGATGAGAAATTATAAAGCTGAATCATAATTGATGAGAAATTATTCATAAAAGGAACTTTCGAAAGTCAAACTCACTACGAAACCAAAGAATCAAAAAAATACAAAATACCGAGAGAAAACGCGCTGCGGTAGATCTAACCGAAAGGTTGCATGAACTCAAATCCAAAATCGCGTAAAAGAAGTCTTCAACCCTACCTATAAACCCTAGCAAAAACTATGAGAAAGAACACTCTTTTATGAAAACCAAAACTAGAAATCGCGCTCTTCCACCTTTTTCTTTAGCTTTTATAAATTTTCCATCAGGATTCAAGGCCGATGGTCAAGGACGAACGCACTTTGCATTAGAATCGTAACTCGCCGCACCTTCAGAATATTACATAGCCTGCATCGGCATCGGCGTAGTGCTGCATTCCATCGGCGGGTAATTTCACCATTTGCTAACGGCAGCTTTTTCTCAGACAAAATTTATTCTGCAGAGTGGTACTAATACGCCATTCATCATGACTCCAGCTGTGTACCTGGCAGACTCTGAGCAGATCGGCACTCACGCCTTGTGACTTGTTTCTGAAGATCGCCGACTTCGAAACTTCACCACATACCGCTACTATTCTCAATGATCCATTATTTCTCGGACACAAACCCTTGTAACAATTATGTATGAAACCTGAAAAACCTGCACAAGTCCAGAAACACGAAAACAATTAAAAGTACTTATTCTTATACAAAATGTGAGCAAAGTATATCAAGGTGCTAAATTCGATAATTGTCATTTTTTTATTCAACAGTTCCTCTCTTTTTTTTCTAACTGCTTCCTGGTGGGAGCACTTTCGATTCTCGCTCGGCTTCCTTCTCAAGGTTCGGCCGCTCCAAGGGCTTCCTGCCGATCCGAAAGCAAGACATCGCTCGAAGCAAATGATATTATCCTCCAAATATGGAACAATTTGCCTACCGATACGCTTCTTCCATTGTCATGGAGGATCCGTGGATAGATCAAGAAAGGGCAGGTCCGCTTTCCTAAGTCTCCAAGGACCAATGCCTACGTCAGAATATCAATTTGCTCGATCTGGCCGCTTCAAATCTTCTGGGAAATCTCGTGATAGATTCATCTTTCCGCTTTAAGGATGGTAATGGAGCGAAATGGATGTTCGCTTCGTTTAATCGAGCATGTTGCATCGGGAGATGAACGCTGCCCACGATCGGGCCGAATGAGTTTATGGTTCTCCTGGAGTTTGTGAACCCGACGTAACGGGCCCTTCAGTCGGGCCGGAATACCTTGCACAAGAGACTCATTTCCTGGCTGCTAAGAATCATTATTCGTTGTAAATAGCATATGATCGTGACGGGGGTCAATAAGAGCCATCGTACATAGCAATGATGGTATTAACGAAGCCGTAGTCAGCTAGGATACGCTGCCTGTGGGTGAGGATGATAACCTCCGCCCCGGATACAGAAAGAGCCAACGCGAGACTGGTCGCCCAAATGGGTGATGCATGGCCTAAATCCAGTGAGTCATGCCCCGCAGATTCGCACACATTCGGGGCTAGCTCGAATGATCGCCCGTCTCACCGACCTCTTCAGATCTGGCGGGCGCCGCCACTAAATAAATCTATTGATCGACACAGGCCACTGGATTCACTCACATCGTTTGTATACAAATCAGAATCTATGAAATCGGCCAAGATAGTTCGTCGTTCATTGGGGATCACTTTCTCCCATGAGGATGGGCTCTTACCCTTATTCAGCCAGGCGTGGGGGATTTTCGATAAAGCCCTCATGAAGTTTTTTTGTCCTCATTGGTTCCAAATGGGCTCAGTTTCATTCTCCCACCGCAGTTTGCCATACACACACCGCCATCTGCTCTTTGGCCAGTTCTCTGCTTCGCCTCCATCTCCCGGCGCCGGCGGAATCCACCTTCGACAAATAGTTCACTGGCTGCTAGGGGACACATGATAAACTCGACTGTCAGTGGAATGATCTGGGAATCAAAGCCGGAAATGGGAGGTCACTGGGGATCGGTGTACCCAAGCTCGCAGCATCGCCTATGAGATTTCAAGCCGCTTTCCAATGCATTACCGCCAATCAGGGTCTCATAAACTTTCAATCACTGAACTGTCAAGACGAACCGCCAATGATTGTCTTGGAAAACAAATAATAAGAAAACGACTGCTCGCCTGCCGCCTCTCTCATGCTTGCTGCATTCGGCTCTCCCTACAGATTTAAAATGCTCCTTTTTTAGTATGGAATCTCAGACCTTTTTTCTTTCGTTTTTCCCGCCTTTATTCGGGCGGCGCGCATCCTTCCATGAAAAGTAAGATTCCTCCGAAACTAAGGAGAAGTCATGCTTCAGACATGATAATGCTCTTCCTTTTAAATAAATTTTAATCAGTCCGCACTTTCTCGCCTCAATGCTCGACCACCCTCAGAGGCAGGAGGACTTATACTTGTTCAAGTTCAGAGAGGTCATCCGAATGCCCTTTTAAAGATGATAACCGGCCAGGAGAGATAGTATTTCAGGGCAAGATATGCCCACCCACGTGGGTCGACTGGGACGCCCGACTTATAAATGAGAACTATCAGCCCAGACGTCATCCTATGGTCCTTAATCGACCGCCCGCATGAGAATAAAGGTTTCCATAGCATCTACAACAGCAAAGATTAAAACCTCAGTACAGTCCACTTAAAAGGGAATGGTGAAAAACAACAATGATGTAGCTATTGATTTGACAAATAAGGTTATAAGCTTGGGAGCTATTTATAGAAATAGTGAAGGAAGGATTTTGGGAGCAACCTCATGAGTGGTGGAATCTACCTATATCAGTGCTACTGTAGAAGTTAAAGCTCTTCTATTTGAGGCCTGATTGGCTTGAATTTTAAAGATTGATAGATTTTTTTAGAGTTCGATTGTCTTCAAGTTATTAATGTTGACAAAAGGGTGATAACCCTTGTGATTTTTGGAAACATCTGAAGGATGTGGGTTAAAGTTGTTAATGGTCTCACTTTATGATGTTTTCTCTATGTTTTACGTGAGAGGAATGTCCCTGTACATGTTTTAGCAAAGATTGTTATCTTTTTTAAGTCATTTACTCTTTGGAAAGGGGTTTGTCTGTATGTATATGAAAGGGGTTGTCTCCTATGTGTAAGTCAAACAACCTGTACTGATTTACCTATTCGCTCTCTCAATTTCCTTTAAAAAAATGTCTTTTACTACTTTACATATTTACATATAATTTTGATCAAAAAGAATAAATCCATTTTTATCAAAATCAAATAAAATAATTGATTTTTTTATACTTATTCACTTTGTATATTATTATAGTTTTATGCTCTTACAAAGATTTGAACTTTAATCTCACATAATCATTTCTAAGTAGCCAAACTTTAAGGATAAAATAAAATAAAATAATTGAAGAAAAAATTAAACTTCCAAATTTGAGTTTTAACCGTTTCTATCATGACCCTATTCAATGGATCATGATTTCACTTTGGACCTACGCCCTAAAAATACCTCAATAATCTTAAATAAGGCCCTAAACGTAGCTCTTTTCATTATTCACATATAACCTGAACAATTAGGGATGACAAGGGGTCCAATTTTTGATAGGATTTTATTCTACATCTTATTTATTATTTAAGTCCTTATTTTGTCGGATTTTAGATTTTTATTCATGTACCCCATATTTATTGAAGGATTGGGTACTCAGATCTTAGTCAATATCATATTCTAATTTATAAAATGAATTATTTTAAAAATTATGTTAAAATAATTTATCGTATAATAAGAATAAGAATTATTATTATGACATGATTTCATACAATAAAATATAAAACATAATCAAACATTACGCATAAATAACAATATACTAGAAATAGTATATCAACGTAATATCATTTGACGCAAGTCATAAATAAATATATTATATATTTAATTCAGATTGGAGTTGATAATGGTGTATATACTCTGTAATTAATCATTATCCTTAAATCTAAAAATCTTCGAACTGCTTAACAATATTTAATCGAGTTTAAAATATTTTTTCATACCTTTCTCCATTCAAATCAAATTGAAGCGAAGTATTCCCATCGCTAATACAAGGAAATCTAATTGCTTTAGTAAAGCAAATTGGAAAATATAAACAGAATAATTTTCTGATATGATAAAAGAAATACTTAAAAAAATTATATTATATGGAATATACTGAAGTTAAAATAAAGATGGAGAAATAATTTCACATCTAAATCTCCAAACAAAATTTTATTTTAAAAATGAATAGCTGTTATCTAAGAAAGGGGCATGCGGTTTAAGTTAAGCAGCCAAGGTAGCTTCTTCAGCTTTCAACCAAAATGCGGTAGGAAGTCATAGGACAAGTGCCTAAAAAGCGCTAAGGCAATTTTAATATCAACACTTAGAGTCTCAACACAATCCCGTGATACAGGGGATAGGATAGATAGATTGGATAGGAAATAAGGAACCAAACCATAGCGACTTTGACGTGCTGGGCGTCAACTGGGACACGCTTTCGTCGGATTTAAGAAAGCCAATAAATAAAAAACCGAAACTACCGAACGAAATCTTATATCTTTTACTTTTAGCAGTATTTTTATTCGATGTCCATGCCAGTACTGCAGTTTTTTTTTAGGGACAAACTTCCGATCTAAGGAACGACAATTAAAGACAAACAGCCAAAGTTGAAATCACAATCCGATATAGAATTCTCATACCTACCTATTAGGAACATTTTATTCCATTGCTGGGCAGTTGCGAATGAGGCCTCCAGAGTCATCATCATCATGACTGATAAATTTGACATACAGGCCAAACACAACACAACACAAATTCAATACAATTTAATATTTAGATTATACCTGTATTAACTCACCTAACACATTTAATATTTTGATCATATTCATGTTAATCAACCTAATACAAATTTGATCCGAATTCATTTACTTATTATGTTAATAATTAATTAATCTATTTACTGGGTTATTTATATTAAATATAAATTATTAATTATAATTTCTAGGCTAATTTAACTAATAAAATTAATAAACATGTTAAATTTAATAATTTATTTATATTAAATTAATTATAATTCTTATTATTTTAACTAATCAAATTAAATGGATTATATTCATATTAACCCAACATAAATAATAAATAAGTTAGATTAAAGTATTCAATATCGACATTTATTATTCACAAGGTTTAATTTGACGACGAATGCACACAATCCAGACATTACAACACAAACACGACCCATCCATACGATCTAACACCCACGGTCACGCTCACCAACACAGAAAATATAGGATCACAAATAATCAGAGCCACCATACACTCAGAGAAAAAGTGACTGACCAGTCACAGTTGCAAATTTGTAACGCGTGGCCTAACATGGGTCATGCGCAATGGAGAAAGGAAAAAGTCTCCTCATTGCTGCCTAAAATATGGATAGAATGTTAGCATAAGGGTCCTGTAAGAGGATTCAACCGAATCAAATATCATCAGTTATGGTCAAAAGTTACCTTGTCAATTCAGTAAGTGCAGTTCAACCCACCCCCAAAAATTTAAACAGAGACGGCATTCGACCAATTTGACCCATACCGAAGGAGAAAAGGAGACGGCTAGAATGAGAAGTAAAAGCAGTTTTTCACAACAAAGTCCTACTAAAGCTGTGGTACCTTTAGTCCCCGTTTGTTAAGCTTACCTCCTTAATACTTTCCACAATCACCCTAATACTGCAACTTCAATCAACATTTAGAATACAACTTCACCTCAGTGAAAAGCAAGAAGCAAGGAAATGTCATGATTAAACACACAGATACTGCTACCATTAAGTGTAGGTTAGTGATTACAAAACAAAACCATTGAGAAAAGCAAATGAGATTGGGGTCATCATCATATCAGTAAGCTACCATCTTCAGAGTAGTCATGTCTCTATTATCAGTAGTAAGCCTGCTGATAAGCTGGTGCCATACCATTGCCATAGCCTCCATATGCAGGATAGTTGATGGGCGCTCCAGGGTATGATCCAGCAGGTGCAGCTCTCCAAGAGTAAACATATATTGGTTGGTGGACTCCTGCTGCCATACATAGGAAGGTAGCCGGCTGTCATATGGGTACGCTGGACTGCAGCAGGGTACTGGGAGGTGAGGGAGACCGAACGAATGTAGGAGCAGCTGGGAAAGATGATACATATGCATTTGTCACTGGCCAGCCTTGGCTGGAGGCATGGGCCACCATTGCTTGCTCGTGTTCGCTTGTTCATGGGACTGCAGCTGGCCTTTTCTTTGTCAGCTTTGCTTTCGTTGTTCTCCGCTTCTTCAGGGTTTTCTGGAGGGAACTCCAGCTTCCAGTTTGTATTCTCCTTCAATGCACTTGATGACAGCCTGAGTGCTGACTGTTCCTTGCGTCCAGCTAGGTTCTGCAAAAAACAAAAATAAAGATAATAAGTCAGAAATGCAACTCTCCGTGTTATTAGTTTAGAGCCTTAACATTCATCAACATCTGATAAGTTTGATCTTGTCCAAGAACACTACTCCGTGTCTACTGGGTCTTCTTGATCAACTTTTAGTTTATCAAAACAGAAAAGTACAATTTTGGTAATGGTATTGAAGATTGCAGATATCTAGAATCTTCAATGGGAGCTTAATAGCTATTTGCCAAACATTTTGTACAGAATAGTTAACAGTGCTTGGTTAAGTGGTAAGTATTAAGTCCTCACCCTATTCTAAACTCACAAATATATAAGGTCTATATCATGATAGGTGAGAAGCAGTTTATTCTAATGACCAGTAAGAGAGTCTAGCAAGCAAGTAATCCAGCCTTTATTTTGTGGGAGTCAACTAGAAATTTTTTCAGTAGAGAAAATAGTTTTTTCCCATCAATAATATCTATAGATATTTTTCCTTTCGATAACAGAGATAGATCAGAAATTTTGGCTGTTTCCCCTGGGGCCATGCACCCCCACTCCCTCTTCTCAATTTTCTTCTTTCTTTAACTCCTCAGGTTGAGGTCAAAATCATGCTGAGTTTCCAGACATTGATTTGATTCTTCTAGATCTTTTTCCTGAAAATATGTCATGATCTTGAAACATATATCGTTTTCATCTGTTATTTTTCTTTCCAGAATCTTGGTTTTCTTTATAATTCACTTTAGATCCCATATCAAGCCTATTTACAAACATGATTTTAACTACCTTGGCGTCATACATCCCTAGTAAGGGCTTTGATACTGATTGAGATAAACAAATCAATGCTGTGCAGTTAGGGAGACTTGAGAAGTTTTTTCTTCAAACTACCATATTTTAGGCAGACATACACCATGCAGATAGCAGAAGATAACAATGTAATAGATGCTGTCCCAACATCTATTTATTAAAC
Organism: Tetrastigma voinierianum; assembly: GCA_016808115.1. Classification (NCBI taxonomy): domain Eukaryota; kingdom Viridiplantae; phylum Streptophyta; class Magnoliopsida; order Vitales; family Vitaceae; genus Tetrastigma; species Tetrastigma voinierianum. The sequence continues at coordinate 70,147 of JAEQBH010009412.1, read as the reverse complement.
ATGATCCCAACAAAAGATATTATTATCAATGATCAGCTCTGGGGAGACATGATTTTGGTTGCAAGGATATTTAAAATAGAGCATACCCAACGCTTGAACCTGCTGTCATTCATCTAATCAAACTGGAAGACAAGGAAAAACAAGTAGGAAATCCAGTTCTGTAAATTCATCTAGACCCTGCTTATAATAATGGACATGACAGAGGAATATTATTCAGGATGATGATGCAAGACATACACAGCTCGACCGCTATTGCTGGGATCTCCAGAATTGCCAGCCTTCTCTTTTCAGAAAGGCCTCTAGCAAAGGTGGTACAGGGGAACTGTCCACAAGGCCAACTTCATATGTAAAGTGCACTGCATCAACTTGTTGTCCCCTGTTAATCAATTCTTCAATCATATCTGCATATGAAAAACATTTTACAAGCACTTAAAACTCGACTACACTGCACTGGATAATAATTAACAGTTAAAGCCCCATAACATAGCACAGAAAAAGCGCCCAGACAAGATAGTACCATCACATGTCAACTAGACATTGACACAATCAAGGTATCATAATAATTAAGATAGTGAAGTGACCTGGAAAGGTATTGGAAACAGGCATCCAACCAGATTATCATGACTGAACAAAAACCTGACTAAAATTCAGCTTGCATTGCTAATGAAGGAGCATGAACCACCAAGGCAAGTATATGATCAAACAAAGAAAGAAGGAAAAAGGTTTTAAAAAAAGGAGAATCAAAAGGATGACCAAACACAGAATCAAAAGGATAACCAAACAGGTAATACTTTCTACCTACCAGCCATTAACTTGGAATACATGCACCAATTCTCAGCCTAAAATAAGGTGGGCAGGGGATTTGTCATTGAGAATTTACAAGGAAATGTAACAGACAGATCTTGTTATGTTTCATCGAGATAAGGAAAACATTAATAGCTTGCAATGCTGCTAGAGAAGAAACTGCACAACAGCCAATATTACAAGATGATAGATTATCTAGAGATCCACGGGAACAGAAATAAGCTTCTGACACATGCATTTTCTCCACCAAATTAGACAAATGCCAAGTAAAGAACAAGATCCAAGTTGGTACCCAAAATGATAACTGAATAATGAAAATGCCAATCACACCGCAAATGAGAAGCACTTCAATTAAAACAATTATTTTTAACAATTCCACTAAGTTTAAGAGGATGGCGGGATTATTAATGGAAAATTTGAACCTATCTAAGAGAGATACAAGTCGTCCGTCCACTTCAATTCATCCACACATCTTGGAGATCATGACTCTTCTTCACCTAATGCTTGTTAAAATGATTTTGCGGCTTGGGAACCTACAACATGGATTTATAATTTTATAACTGATGGAATATATGCATATAAAATCATCTATTAGGATGAATTAAAAAGATAGAAGAAAGACTGAGAAAAGGACAAGCCAAAATTAATTTATCTCAGGAGGCGGTAATTCATCAAACAGTTCGCGTCCACTCTTCAACCGGTTTTTGTTGTGCTACGTAGCTCAGCCACCCAGTTTGGGTAAACATATCAAGTCTTTAATTTCAACGAGAAGACAAATGCATATGACTCAAAATGAGGACAAATGAGACTGAAAATACTGCCATATTTTATCACCAAGTCCAAGGAAATACAAGCTTAGGTGCATCTGCTTCCGCCAGGCAGACCCAACAACAAGCTTCCGATACAAATCAACATCTTCCTCCTTCACAATTCCAAAGGTCACCAAATGCTGCAGAAATGTATGCACATCAGGCGTTTTAACATTCTCAATCCCTCCGCGCTGGTCCAAACTCGCCTTCCATGTCTCAGCGATATTTTTCGCCCGTTCTTTCACGCTTGGAGTCACCAGAAGCCGCGACTCTGCAGCCAACTCGGGATCTACAACTACCGGTATCAGACCCAGCACCAAAACCACAAGCCCAGCCCAAACTTCATTCGACCTCTCGCTTTTTCCACTCTCTATCCACCGGAAGACTGATATTGCCTCCAACACGAACTTCGCCGATTCACGACTCGGCAAAGCCCCGGAGTCTGGGCCCTAAGAACATCCAATTCCTTCTTCCTCGCAGTTATGAACCCCAAACCCCTTGGAGTCCATTTTCAAGCAAAAGATTTCAATTTCAAAAGTAAACCTCGCTGTTATCGACTCCGTCCTGCGTACCTTTATGGAGAGCGATCAATGCCGCTTCCTTGCTCTCGTCGACTTTTCCGAGTGCGATCTCGACGGAGCCGTCGATAGTGACCTCGCGCTTCTCGAGCACGCCGAGGGTCTCCCTGGTTTGGTGATCCAGGGTTTGGAGCTTGTTTCTGAGAGTCCTGCATTTCTTTGAGATTTTGCTCCAAGGAAGTGAAGTGATCGGAGAGTTCTTTCCATATGCAGAAGAGCAACTAGTCATGAGAGACGTCTGCTTCTGGAAGTCGCCAGTTGGCGGAGTCAAGTCGCTTGAAATATCACTGATCGGGGATGGACCCCATGGTTGGTCCGCGACTCAGATGCAGATGAGGAGAGAGAGAGGAAGACGACAGAAACCCTAAAACGATAGATGAGAGAGAGAGAGAGAGAAAGATAGAGAAAGAGTGAGGTAGAGAAAAAGCTAGATGATAGGGAGAAGGAACAGAATGCTGACGTGGGCGCACATCACTTCAGCACGTGTACTGGCGTCTTTCAGAGAAGGATGGGCGATGCTATCTTGCGCCAGGGATGTAGAGGTTCGGAAGGTGTGCTGCCTCTTCCTTGTCTGATCCACCTTCCAATTAAAGAAATTGCTCCGCGCCGCCCCCCATGATTATTCTTCCCCTTCCCGCTTGTGTAGAATTTCCAAAATATATAAATAAAAAATCAAGACTCTAAAATTATTTACAAACTTAACAAATAGTTGCTTTTAGTATCTTCGTAAAAGAAAAATGGAATATCTAATAATACCCACTTTTATAATCTGATTAGACGGTAATGCCTAGTGAAGTCATTATTCATTGATATGAACGCCTTAGACAAGATGGTGTTATATTAATGGACGTCCTTTTTACGTGAATGAATAAAGTGGTAGCCAAAGACTAGCAACATACCTGATTAAGAGTTTTAAGTCAATAGAAAGGTATGAGGAAGTGGGGCTAGTCTAAAACACCCATTAACAATTTTTTCAAAATGATTAAACCATAACCAACAAACCATTGTTTTAATTTTTAAACTTAAAATCATATCTACCTATTATAGTTTTAACTATATTAAAAATTTAAAATCTTAGTCATCATTGGATCACATAACAAGGACAAATTAGTTTAAATATTATTTAAAACATATATTATTTCAGATTTTTTAAAAGAAAAATATACACAACCCAATTTGAACGAACAGTGCAACAAGCGTTGGGTGGGTGGCAGGAATTTGAATGTGGGTTGAGGGTAAAAAGAAGGGGCTAGGGGAGGTGTAGGATACAAAGCCACAGTTAAAAGAGGATGGGGTGGGGGATTATGATGAGTTTGTAGAATATAAGAGAGGGGAAGGAGTGAGTTGGTGGTGGTGGTGGTGGTGTGTGGGAGAGAGAAGGGAGGAAATCCTTTCCCGGAAACCGAAGTTGAATCAAGAAAATTGAAACCCAAAAAAGGCAAAGCTAAAACAGGGAAGGGGAGGTGAGAGGGGAGAGAGAGAAAAGCTGAGGAGGGAGTGAGAGGGGGCGCTTTGAGCGTGGGCTCAACCCACTAATAGCCCACATGGGTATAGTCAGATAAGCTTGGAAGACACTTGCCGGAGTGCCGGCATTCACCACCACTCACCACTCACCACCACCAATACGCTAATAACCCAATCCCGAACTCCACTGTAGATGTGCCATTCATCTACCTACGCTACTCTCCCCTCCCCCTATCATCCATCACTCACCAATCACCATTTACATAGAGGAGAGTGACGGATTATCTGCTTTTCAATTTCACCACCACTTATCCACATTGATTGACCCTGAATGCTTGTAGCTCCATTATTTTGCCAATGATTGAGAATTGAGATAGAGATGTGAGAGTGTCATAATCACCCCACCACACCCAAACAAAACCAAAAAAAAAAAAAAAGGGAAAAAACTCCAACCGCATCACAAGAAGTAAATTAGAACAACCAAAGACCCAGAGAAAGGTTCCTTCTTCCAATCAAATTTATGGAGAAGGCGGTCTAATTTAAAAAAAGAACCTGTTCCATCCGTCATCTCCTACCACAACCACTCCTCCCTTATTTATAGTAAATTAATGAAGATAAAAGAAGGCAGAGGTGGGTGGATCAACAGTTGTACCCTATTCCAATGGACGAGATACACAATCTTCATGCGAATCCCATTGCCACCAATTCTAGCCTTCCTTGGCTTTGCCTACCAGGGAGAATCAGTCAAGACCCAAGTTTCTGGCTTAAAAACAAACAATGATAAAACATCAAATATATTTTGGGCTTGTTAATGGCCGCCATACTTCTTCTTTGGGCCCATCCTATATGTTATATGCAGACCCCTAAATTTCTTCAAGAGAAGTCCACATCCAATCATTTTACCCTGCAGAAAACCTTAGAAATAAATGGAAAGCAAGACTACAAACTATAATTCAAACCATATATCGCATTTACTAAGATTTGGCTCTCGCCATCTGTTATCAAGACACCTAATGTTGATGCAAACAAGAGGAAGCTTACAGTAAGGACGGGAAATCAGACTTATAACAACTGATCTATTTACATGGAACATTTAAAACCATGTGATTGCACTCCATTGAAAAATCAGGTAAAAGTTCCATCAATATCATTGTATAGCTGAGAATTTACCAGCATATAAAGATGGATCACACACTTTCTCACATCTGTACTTGGTACCAAGAAATCTGACATCCCATCACCTTCCACCATGAATCGTGAAAGGGAGGGCAACCAAATGAAAATGTATGAAAAGGAAATCTAAATATCAGAGCTTTTCAAGACTTTCACCATCACGGTATGAATAAACATAGAATACCTTCTACTATTTCCCAGATGCTAATTTGATAGCTTATATTCCCTCATGTTTCTATCAAAAACCTTCTTCCCGTCTCAAATCAACCTTGTCTAGGTCAGAAGCAGCCGCCAACAGCCATGTTAAAAATCCTTTCTTCCTCCCAGTCCTCTCATCCACCTTCACAAGGTTTGGGTTGTTCTCACTGTCCCTGCCTAGTAGCAAAGGCTGGACACGGGCCCAACCCTTGCGTCCATGATTATCCTTCTCATAGAATTCGATAATGCACTATAAATCTTCCAGCCCTGATTGGTCACCAGAAATTCAACTGTAGATGCCCTGAGGACCCTCTCTCATACAAGGACTTCGACTGCCACCCCAAATCCAAGAGGATTCAGAAAGCCACAAACATAAAAGAGAAACAATAACCTGTATTAAGACAAAGACTTTTCTGGGGTGGCGGTTTGATGTGGACAACAAAGCCCAAAGGGCCATCTGTAAAGATGAAATTATCCTGATGATTTCATCTGCGTTTCTAATTTCATAACACAACCAACAACCAACAGCCATAAATGATACCTTTCAAAACCACCAATTAGCCAGCCCATTCAAATCCTGTGAAGAGCTATTTCAACCTATCCAAATGGTTTCTAGCACTATGAGGCTCATACAGAACAACAATCCATAAATGCTTAAACGATCACACAATTACAGAAAGTAACAGATTCCATCAAACGAATCAATAGAGCACATAAATAGAAAGGTGTTCAATTTGCAGATGTTCAAAGGGAACATTGATCGCATGCAAATGCCTATCCGAATTTTGCAGCATTAGAAAACTGCATCCCACTAATAGAGGAATGCACAGATGGATATTTTTCTATACACCACAGAGGATATGAACAGAAAACAAAACAAGAATTTGACACTAATGGAATTGGCAAACATAGGTGGGCAATGCTCATCCTGTAACTTACATAAAATCTCTAACCAGTCATCCATTGAATTGTCAAACTGTTGTAACTAATAAAGGCAGTGGCAATGAACCATGAAGCAGGTACTTCAATCAGCTTATGAGATGAAGCTGCCATGGCATAAACATACACATGTCCCTCCGACTATATCATGGGTAGATCAAGGTCACGGTCCACAAACACGACTATGTTAAGTCAACATGATCAGCACAGTTTCATTATACACTGGCACTTTAATCTCCGGTGAATCAAATTAATTATGTCCATATCTCCCATGTTCCTCAGTCCATCTCTCTCCTAATGCAAAAACATATGAGGCGGTGGTTTGTCTCATAAAAATATACGTGAACTTCAATCCCAGCGTAATAAAGAATGCCAACAACAGCTATAGGGCTGTCCCAGAGCCCAACTTTGTATAAGATAAAAGGGTTATCTTAAAATAGTGGTCATGTTTCTCCCACAAAAGATTACATGTTCTCTCCAAATAACTGCAGAATAACTTTTAAAGGCGATCAGCATTAAAGTGTAATAATGCACTCTTAATGTGATAACAAAAATTGGCTCTTTGAACAAAGTTCACTAAATAGATCTCAAATCAGATAAAATGTTTGGATCTTAACCTTCTCATTAGATGTTCAACTGTTTTCAAATAAGAGGGTCAAAGTCCAGTTTAATAATTGGTACCAAAGCCACTGGTCAAGATTTAAGTCATTGCAGCACCATATCAAAGGGGAGCCAAGCTGCAAGTTATCAGTTAAGGTAATGAATAATGTCACTCTAAACCCTAAGAATGGATCACCCAACACATCCTTGAATAATCCATCAAAAAACATGACTTTGAATAGGCCTTGAGTCACATCATGCTTCAAAATGACCTTCCTATATCTGTGGTAACCACTGAGTACCTGTATAGGTTTCGATATTTGATCGCGGTGTTAGAGTTGGGCCTTCCAATGAGTCAATGAATGATATGCATCAAGTCCATTTCCTAGATTTTCAGCCAAAACATGCGTAATCATCCCATCTTTTTAACGATATCGTCTTTATAGGCTTAGAATAACTAACATAAGAGTTAATAAGTTTTCAAGTACCCAAAAGGAGTCACAATCAACAAGAAGAAACTCCTACTCCTCTATAATTCTCTCCTGATCATCACACTCTCCTCCAACAACTGTCGCCTTCCACTGTGCTTTTCTAAACTCTGATGCCTATATCATATATGGCTGACCTCCATAATCAAATGTCTCTCATATGTTCAGTTTGACAAAGCTTTTCCTTCCCTTTCCTTTATATTTTTCGTGCATTGAAACTTTAACAGAAATTACAAACAGTCCAATATAAAATATAAATTCCACGCCCTGAATTCTTAGTGACGGACTCAAACTGTATAGAATTCAGCAACAAAGCAAAGGCTATTATCTACAGTAAATCGCATCACTTTTAGGCCTCGAAAATAATGATAGTTTGATACAAACTGATATCAAGAGAGAATATTTTATATGTTTAGCTTTGTTTTGTTTCATTTAGCCTGTTTCGAGAACTGCTTTTAAGGATGATTGAACCAAAACACACTTTAAATGTTCTGGCTAAAGATATATCAGCTAAACTTAATTTCAAATTTGTAAACTCAAAATCAAACTGGAAACTATTATGCAGCACCAAATTTTTCAACTTTGAGAACATCTTACTTCTTATTTAACCTAAAGAGAATAACAACACAAACAGATTATCACCATAGTCAACTTTATATATAGATTGTCTGGGAATGTAAGCAAAAAAAACTAAAACCTGTATAATAGGTTGGCATCACATACTAAACCCTCTAAAAGGGGCTGAATATCTCTACCTCCATTCCTATCTTGGAAAGATACTGTTCCTTCTTGCCGACGGATCACAAGAAGTGAAAAGAGATACTGTTCACAAAATTCTCTCCCTTCTTCCCAAGTTGAGCATCCCTAAGCTACTGCCAACTCACAATGCAACCTGTAAAGCATAACCCCGCACTAAAGCAATGCCGAGATACTCATTTCCTCACAAAGGATACTGCTTAGCAAAAAATTGACAGGTCACTTCCCACCACAAAGGCCTTCAGTTTCTCAAAACCAGATGGTCCAAAAACAAGATAGCCATGATCATAAAAAATAAAAAATAATAAAAAATTAATTAAAATATCAAACTTGGGGTATATTTTGAATTGCTTTCATTATATTCATATTCTAAATAAATATATTTAAGAATAAATGCAAAACTCCATTTAAATGAGAAGTTTTAAATGTTGTGCTAGTTATCTGGAGATGTAATTTGATTACTAGTTAGAATTGCTTCAGTTCATTAATGAGAAGTCCCTCTCAAGCCATCTTCTTCACACCACATTCAACTCATGGAGGTTTCACCTAAATATTTATCCTCGATGGAATTTAAATACAGGCAAAAAGACAATATAAGTAATTCAGTCCAACCTGAAATCACCGACAAGACCAAGTTTTTAGTAGATTGGGCACAAGGAGAACAAACCTAAACTAAGTGGAATGTAAGCTGGCCCTCGCCTTGAGTCAAGAAATGCATAAAGTTACGAAAAAAAATGTAGTTATTATATTATATATATATATATATATATATATATATATATATATATATATATATATATATATATATATATATATATATATATATATATATATAGAGTATATATTGAAGTTGATTGACTCAACCCTGGTCCATCTACAAATCAAAGAGAATATTTATATAGCATTAAATAAATCCATGCATTCAGGAATGCAAGAAATATCTATAAGAAAAGGAAGATAGCCCTCACTTAGAGGAGAGACACACACCTTGGGTAACTGGCCACAATTTGTCTAGTCTTTCGGGGTAGTTTGAGAAAGAAATGCAAGGATTCGATAGCGGAACAGATTTGTTTTAAGCCATCCAGATTAACTTAGAGTTGAAGAGAGAGAAAGAAATGGGGTCTACTGATGACCTACATTAGCCTGTAAGGCGTCTAATCAAAAAGTAAGAATGAAAGGAGGTAATTATAATGATGATTATTTGCAAGAAACATCCACAAGGTCATGGGAAAATTCTGTCTATTTCACAATACATCAAGGTCAAACTCATCAGATACAATCAGGTTCCTTGTTTACAAAAGAGTTGCATATAAAAGCACCTCCCAGATCAAGACAACCCTAATGTCATATGGGGTTACCTCCTATTGAAGATGATTTTTTTTTTTTTTTGATAAAACAGTAAGCGTCCATGTCACTTTGAGTACACCCCAACTAATTCCATGCGCCTCAAGTTAATCAATTAAATATCCTCTCCAAGGAACCATGAGTCCAATCATGCACCATCATAACTCTCACCCAATATGCGCAACTAACCGAGCTACCCTAGGTTGGCACCAACTAAGCTACCCCTTAGGTGCCATACCCTGGCCAAGATTTGATGTGCTTGTTCTTTCTTAAAAGATAATTATAAGATCATTCAAATGACACTAGATTTCGATGCTTGGAGTCCTACACCTAATGCAAATGAGTTGATGGCTCACCATGGGTGATGTAATTCTATCTTAACATGAGTGTTTGATGTGCCTAATACATCTTAGTTAGGAGCGACTAACTAAAGCTGTTCTACTCAAAACAAAATCATATCACTCAAAAGAAACAACTTCTAAATCATCAATCATCAATAAGAGGATGGTACAAACCAGTATAACTACTAGAGATTCCATACACTGATGAATCAGAAACAACTACTGTATCTTCGAGAAGTCATATGCACTAATTGAATAAAGGTAAAATAAATATAGTGTAATCAATGCATGCATAGATTTCACACTAAAGGGCTGTAACTTTTTGAGTGGTTATTCACATTAAATAGCATAAATGAGATAATAAAGTGCATGTTATACCTCTAAGCTTAGAGTGATCCATAGCTTACTTCAAAACTTCCATGTGTCATCTTTACCCTTTCCTGAAACTGTATTATGAATGATTACTGTATGTCATATAATCAGATCATCCTGGTTTATTGCGTTTCAACAAAGTGAGCCAAATAACTGGATATGTCTTTGAGTTATCAGGAGGCATAGAGAAGTTCCATCCCAATAGAACACACAGAGCTGCAGTGGTGTGCTTCCATGATCCACAAGCAAGTTTACTGTCATCTGAGTTTTTGAAAGCTGTATGAGGCATAACAAGAGTACGCATATCTGGAAAATCTTAGAAGACCTGAAATGTTGCATATCACGCATGTCGTAACAACCATGAAAACATAAACTCAAGATGAAGGGGCATTGAAATATAAAATGAGATCATTCCACCAGTATTTAAAAGAACAGATCCAGAAAAGAAGATGATGATGATGATGAAGAAGAAGAAGTTACAAACTGGGCATTTGAAATGAATATTTTATTGTGCTAAAGCGATCATTCATTTCATAGATTACATCATTTCCAAACTTAATTACTTGCACCCCCACCTAAAAATTAACTTCCTGTTAATATGATAATCCAAACGAGTTAGATTACATCACACTTAAATTGAATCATTTGGCTTGGACTGTAAGGCTGCAAGCCATTCCACTTGTAACAAGACATAGCTTGGCCTCAACCCATAGAGGTGGTTATAAAGCTAAAGGGGTAGCTAAGTAAATCAAGCAGTAGCTTTACAAGAGGTATGCATACAACAGAAAATGAATTTCAACCCTAAAGACACTAATATTTTCATTCCTCAAATGGTCTGTATCAACAATCTACAAATACAAATAAAATGGGATCAGAGAACAGTGATGTCCAAAATAGAACTGTATAGTGCAGAAGAACAACATGAGACACTGAACTGAACATCTAAGAAATCATTTGAACAGAAGAACCAGAAATTGAACAAAATTGTTGCACAGGACACCCAGTATGTCTAATTTACAACCAGAAAAAGACAGATGGCTGGTCAAGATAGTCCTACCTTGCAAATACAAGATTTAAAACTAACAGAAGAAGAACTAACCCAAAAATTAATTAAATTTAAAAACAAAAGAAAAAAATGAGCTTTACTCACAGCTTTTTTTTTTTTTTTATCAATAAAAAGTAGAATAGAATCAAAGAGAACTAAGGTTCCACACAGGGGGTATACAGAAAGGAACCAGAAGCACAGCAAAACAGGCTGCAACAAACCAACAACACCCAAGAGAAACTCATACTACAGCCAAAAACCAAGAGCCAAGCAGACAAAAAAAAAAAAAAACCACGCCAGCCCTTCAACTTGTGGCCAACCAATCTAATAGGCCTATAAGTGAAGAAATCTCTTCATCACAAACCATTCCAACCCACAAGTTATAAACAAAAGAATGCTTTAGTTTTTGTACATCCACAGTCCCATCTCCAACTATATGACACGCCTTCCACACTGTCCAGAAGATGCAGGGGAACAGATTTTAAGTCTTCTTTCTTTTTCCAACAATACAAGTAAACTATTCAAATACCATTATATATGATCAATAGACACACCTGTCCAACAATACCTTTAAAAACCTATTTTCATTATATTCTACAGCTCACAATGCAATCAGAATGTCAAACAATATAGCTTAAAAGTGAACTTACAAAACAAAATCAAAGTCAGTCAACATTATGTTCTAAAGAAACAAAAGTAGACTGTGAATACGATCTCAGAAAGGACATATCCCCAACTCCAGCTGTACACAAGTTAAGCATCAGTTAGATTCAAAGCAAACTCTGTAGGCATACTGATTAGCTGGCATAGAACTAATGGACACTTAATAACATGTTGCCCAAAGAAAGACATCCCCATAAACAAAAACAACGTGAACCAGCTCACTAAAAAGGTAAGCCTTAAACCCATTTCGTTATGAAATCAGTACTAATAAACCCAGAAAGTAATGACATCAATACCATATCTTGCAAGTATCAACAAAAAACAAGCTATATTTGAACAATAACTTATAGAATTAATCATTTAGAAAAAAGAAGTCTTCCAGCTTCTCAGATAACTAGATCCATCAGCATCTGAATTCTACTTTGAAACTACAGAACATATCAGACCCAGTCTTTGTGGTCAGACACTGCATACAACAATCAAGAACCAATAAGATAAGAACAAAACTATGTGAGCACATGTGGTCCAATGAATTCCTACAAGACATGAAAATAATCCCTGAACAGCACCTATGGTCCCAAAAAGATCGCCATTGAGCAAACAAATTAGACCTTTTTTCTTTTTTTTTTGATAATGAAACTGGACAAATATATTAACAAAAAAGCACAACCCCAAGGTATATAAAGGGTATACAGAGGGTCAAATCAAGAGCCTAGAGAATACACAAAAGTAGTTTTTACAATGGAGCATCCCCATGGATTAATGAACTAATCATCTTTGTCAATTCCATCAAAGTTATAGCTTTAATAGCTTGAGCAACAAAGAGAGTGCTATGGTGGAATCAGCATTGTCAAAAGCATAAGGTAATGTGTCAAAGATATGACTCCTTTAAGCTCTATGCAAAGGTTAAGAACAAGGCACTGTCCCATTAGCTAGGGCAACAAATATATATTTACCTATTTGATACTATAAACCAATCTAGAACTGTAATCTTCAACAATCAATATTATTAATTTGCATCTCATGGTGTGTCTTATATGATAAACAAAATAGTAACAATTATTCAAAGTGTTAAAGACTATACCCCATACTATAAGAAATACCATAATTGCCCTTGAGGTGGGTTATGAGAGGTTCTGGGTTCAAGTCCCAATATGAACTAAAAAGGGAAAAAAGACAACACACTCATGTCATCGAACGCACAACAACATCGCAAATAAACAGCCACCAACACTCACACACAACAACAATTCAATATCTATCCATTCCATTATCTATCTAAAACATCATATATTGTTCTTTATCCAAAACGATATTCTGAATTTCAAATATCTAAAAATCATGGCTAAACAAGAACATCATAGAGAAAGTTTGGGATTTTTTTTTCGATAATAAACATTCATGCTATGCTAGAACCACATTAGTTGATCAGACTCTATAAATTCGGAGGGCAAAGACAATCCCGACCATCGTTGGGACTTTGGGAGTTGTTCTCTCTTTTTTGGTGTCTCATGGGCAAACCATGCCTCAATTTGGGAAACCTTGCCGAGCTGCAATCTGTCTTATTGGCAAGGAACAAAAGGAAGAGCGTGGAAGGTGAGGCCTATATGTTTTTGTCGCTTGGTGCCAAGAATAGTATTGTTTTGGGGATGATGTGTCATTCTGCAAAAGGCTGTTGCATTTTGTATATCTTCTTTGGCTCCAAACCAAATTGACTATAGTGAATGGTCCTTCGACTTTAGATCATTTCATTGACTGGTCAGGCTCTAGATGAGAGGGGGGAATTTTTTTCGTTTTTCTTTTGTGATAGGTGTACCCACTTCTAAGAGGGTATATTCTCCCCTGTATACTTGGCCATTATTTTTAAGCAACCCTCTTAATACATTTTCTTACTTAATCAGAAAAAAAGAAAAGAAAAGACAGTGTCAATCGTCTTCACATTTTGATGGCTCTCATCTGTCACCATACGGATAATAATACATTTCATCTATACTTTGTTTACTTAATTGATATTAAGGTGACTACATCTATGCCTTGCACCTTATCCCACGGTAACCACCTCAATATCACCTCTTCAAAGCCATCTTTGCCTAGGTCTTCAAGAGATTTACTTTTATTTGCTCCTTCAGTTTTGGTGACCCTGGAACCTAAGCGATTGCCTTTGATAATATCAGGTTTTAAGTGAACATAGTAGGAAAAACAAGATCAAATTTGTTATATATAATAGTAGAAAGCACATGTAACAAGAAATTACTAATAGCAAGAAAGACACTCGTGAAGAGATTGGTTTTTTTTCCACTTTAAAGAGATAGTTACATCACTTCAGGTTTCTTTTCTTCAAGAGTTTTCTTTGTATAATGATATAGGATATCTGAGAGATTATCGACTCATTTCTACAAAAGAAGCTCAGATAGATGAATGCAAAGATAAGAGAAGCAATTAGCCAAACCCGCTGTGGTGGAAACCAAAAGTTCTACCCACACCTTAAAGTTTAATTTGGGACGCTACAAGATTTTACACCAAAGAGCTTGGAACAAGAAGTAACAGCTAAGATGAGGTGGTTGTGAAATGTAAACTTAATTTGACTCAAACAGCTATTTACAAACAGCTAGAAGACCTCATGGGTGGTTCAAACAAACAATTGAACACAAAGACAGAATTTTGAGCAAGTGAGTAATTATGATCACCTTACATCAGATTCTAAAATTCTGCATCAAACAGAACTTGGTTCCCTTTTGTATTTAACCCACAAAGCTAAGATGAAAACAACCTAGATAGAAAAAAAATTTCTTTGGTTTGTTAACCAAAATGGAAAAAAGCATTTGAATAATTCATAAGCTAAGAGGCTACAAACTCAACACAAATCAATAAATGGGGCCAACCCAGAAAATAAATGATAACAATACGAAAACAGCATCACTTCCAATGTCTCAGAAGAATGTGCCATCCAGGATATCCAAGATAAGTAGAGAGCGACCAGCAAAAGTCCCATAACTAGAACTATAATCTGAACTCTTGAATGTCTAAACAAAATCACCCTCAAATCCACGATACATCTACCATTGATGTAAAAATACAAGCAAGAAACTAGTTATCTCTAATTTAGTCCTCACTCGCAAATAAAAGAAAAAAGAAAAAAGAAGAGAGAGAGAGAGAAACACTGAACCAATGAGCAATGAGAAAGCCACCATTACTTTCTGGTATGACCGGTTTGTTGGAACTACTAAATGATGTACAAACATCATAACAAATAAGATTAAAACATGATTAAGCTTCCATAACACCAAATCGACTCAGAAAAACTTACCATTACACATTCTATCTCCCTGCTCTTCAAGTGAAGGTCTCAACTATTAAGTAATCATCGCCAACAGCACAGCAGAAAACTACTCCAAGTTGAAACCAGTCCATAAGCACTTTACACCCGTTTCCAAACAGTAAGGAATTAACAAACATGCAGGGATTCCAAAACAATGGTGCTTAACACCTGCTAGGCCTTAAGCACCAATCAGAAGCCATCTGTAATTCCTTTGCCAAAACAAATGCAACTGATATGCATACTCATTTTCTGTCATCTATCTGAGAAACAAAACATTGTAATGTATCTATTTTTATAAAGAAAAGGTAAAATCTGCTACCTTAGAATACAAATTAGAAGAATGTAACGACCTTCATCCATCCAAATAAATCTATAATTGCAAATACCTTGTATGGAAGACTGTACCAAATAGTACAATATCTCAAATTCTCAAGGTCTGCTGAATCTAGAAATTATTGTTTTTTTTAAGATAAACTGAGCAATATATTAAACCAAAAAAAGAGCTTGGACACCCCAACGTATACAGGGAGTATACAGGGAGTACAAAGGTCAAAGGTTGTAAGACAGAAACAAACCTACCACCCCAAAAAAACTAGGCCCTTAGGAGAATACACAATTCTAGCCAAAGAACACTCCACATTAAGGATTAACCCTGCCCAAGAAATTGACACACTAACAAAGGATAACTTCATTCTATTTGGAAAAAAAGCCACATCCTCAAAAACAACTCTATTTCTCTCTTTCCAAATTGCCCAAATTAAACTGTGCGGCGTTGCCATGCACAACTTTTTGGCTTTCTTCCTGATTGGAAAGCAAGACCATCCTGACAGCACCTCTTTAACCAAATAGGGGTAAAACCCACTGGTATGAACTTTCAGTGAGCCATAAACCACTGGTATGCATGGCTTTGCAATCATTAATTATTAGCTACTCAATCAATATATAACCCAGTACTAGAATATAACTTCGACAGTTAGACTGTCTCCTATCAAAAAGAAAATAATCAGTCTCTTATATTTCTAGTGACTCCACATTAATTAAAATTTTGAAATAAGCACTTGTAAACACAAATCCTAAAAGACCCAGGCAAAGAAAAATCATCTGAGGATAGGAGAAAATTGTGCAGTGTTTTATTGTGAAGGATGGAACAAACATTGTGCACCAAAGCCAGAGCCATGAGAACACCAATAACAACAAATTCATCTTGATAAACCCTAAATCTTTATTACTTCAGGTCACATGAGTCTTAGGCATGTTATCACATGGCAAGAAAAGAGTTCAATGGGGTGCTTTTCCATTTTGTCCCCTTTGACGCAGAGAAAATAGAAATTAGCAGCCTGCTCTCAAAACATGTTTTAAGAATCACATGCTGGTCTGGTAGGCTCTGCAGCATCCATTTATATGTTCTTGAACAAGAACTCAAAGAAGAAAACTACTCAGAGCCTAATGATAATAAAATGAACCAAAGGTTCAAAAGAAAGTGATAGAACATAACCACATCGTTGTATAAACAAAGTATTATAGATTGGCAGGAAATTGTCATGATGGAATATCTTCCAGGAAAGCTAAACAACAATTATACAAACTCAAACAATAGACAGAACTTCATTAGAATCACCCAGCTTGTAATAAACAGCATAAGAATGTAAAAGTAATCCTGTGGAACTTAGACCAAACATTAAGAAGAGTAATACAAATAAATGGACCAGATGAAACAAGAAGTAACACTCTGTTAAAACAAGTATAGACCATTTACACATGCATTGAATAGTAGAACTGTTTTTTTCTTTCCATGAAAAAGTTCTCTAAAGCTCAGAGAGGATTTAGAACCGAGAGACTTACTCCTTGAAGAGGCCTTTTCACCTGGATGATTTCAAATTTCAGTCCAAATCAAGGTTAGACCCTTTACCCCTGAGGAGTGGGAACCCATGTTATGGTTAATCCCATGAGTGCACTTCCAAACCGGTAAGTCCACTCATTGCCTCTTTTCTTTCTAGACACAGAGCAAGGAGATGACCAACTCATTTTAATTGAATATGTATTAAAGGAAGAGGGGCTTCAAAGATATTTTAAAGGCCTGTTGTTGAGGGTCACTAGTTTTGTTTGGCAGCAACTGAAAGCCATAAAAGCCTAGTTGAAAAGTTGGAACAAGGATTCTTCTGTGACATTGTTGTTCAGAAGGCCTGCTTACCATGTAGACTACAGGACAAAGAGTTTGATTGCTCTCTGAGCAAGCAACTGTAGCCAAGGGAAGCAGCAAAAAAAGGAGTATAAGAAATGAATCTACTAAAGAAGTATCATGGAGTAAAAGTCCTGAAAAGTATGGATAAAAGAAGGTTGGCCATAAAAACACTTGATTCTTCCATAAGATGCACAATGCCCTATAAAGAAGAAATTCTTTGGCTAGAGTCAAAATTAATTTTTTGGGCAAACCAAGGAGGCAGAAACTGTTGAGGGCGTGTTTAGGCATTTTGGAATTTGTTGACAGTAACAAATGAGTGGATACCTGGATGAATCAGCTTTTCAAGAGGCAAGAGGGGTAAGATGTGGCTTCGCTGGTGAACCTTTTTCCAAGTAGGAGGTGCCACCGTAGGAGTTTTTTATTTAGGATAAATCTCCTGGTTAAGATGGTTTTACAAAATCTTTCCGGCAATACTATTAGGGGTCTATGAAAGAAGAAGTGTTGGCCTTCTATAAAGAATTTTTTTGATAGGCCTTTTTTCAAGAGTTTTTCAAACACATCCAATTTATCAAGAGCCTAGGGACTTCAAGCCTATCAACTTAGTGGGTGGACTATATAAGTGGCTTACCAAGGTGCTTGCTAATAGGCATAAAAACTAGTGTTAGGAAAACTGATTTCTAAGGCTTAAATATGCTTTTTATGAAGGTTAAATTCCTAGATGCATTCTATTACGAGCCCATTGATTCAATCTTGAAGAGCAAAGATAGTACAGTCATGCAAACTTGTTACATATATATATATATATATATATATATATATATATATATATATATATATATATATATATATATATAAGTATATTGATCAATGTAAGCAAAAGAGTGTAATAAAGGGGGAACCCCAAGTATACTACAGGAAGTATACAAAGGGCTCCAAAACTCAAAGGACAAAAGGAAAACAGAGACAAAAATAAACATGTATAGCTACTAGTCTCAAAAAATAAATATAGAGCCTGCAAAAGTCACTTCAAAAATCTATTCATAGTACATGAATCTAAATCTAGATAAACTTAAGTCCAAGACCATAAAGTGTAAGCAAAGAAAGCTTTTAATCTTTGAGTTGTAAAGGTCCTTTTCTTCAAAAACAGTTATATTCCTTCCCCTCCAAATAGTCCAAAAGTGACAAATAGGCGCAGTCATCCAAATTTTCTTAAGTTTCTTCCATCCCGGGGGTCTTCTCCAGCAATTTAAAAGGTGTCTAGAGGTGCCAGGCAGAATCCTCGAGACTCCAAAAACGGCAAGCAAAAAAAGTCCATAAGTCTCAAACCTTCTGGCATTGAAGCAATAAGTGATCAATGTTCTCTTTAACTTCACCGCAAAAGGGGCATCTATTAGCAAGATGACTGCCCCTTTTCTAAAGTTGATCCAATTTGGAGAACTTTTTCCACACGAAACTTCCCAAGCAAAACCAAACTTTGAGGAACGCTCCAAACATCGGCCTGGGAAGGAATCCTCCCCCCTACCCTCCAAAGCTCCATAGAGTAGCTTAACAGTGAAACAGCCTTCCTTGGACAGCTTCCAAACTACTTTATCCTTCCTAAGGACCCTCTTATCCTCAGATGGTAGATAGAAACCCATTTTCCATCTCCCAATCATTAAAGGGTCTTGTAAACCCCGGATTCCAGCCTCGTAACTCCCCATTTTGGCTCCAAAAATCAGCAACCCACCCCCCTTAAGAGCAGCCAAGTTGTACAAGGAAGGGAGTGTGGAATACAAAGGAGTTGAGCAACACCAACCATCCTCCCAAAAATGGACCCTTTTACCATCTCCAACATCAAAAACACATGAGATCAAACTTACTTCCTCCTTATGAGTCATGCAAACTTGATATTAAAAGGCATATGATCTAAGTGGATTGATCTTTTTTGTTTTTAAGTAATCAACAAGATGGATTGGGTGTAGGGTAGAATGAATGTAGTGCTTAGCAATGGCCTCTTTCTATTTTGGTAACCGTGATGCCTTCAAGTTTTTTCCAAAGCTCAGAGAACTAAGGCAAGATCCTCATTCTACCTCTTGTCATGTGCGCAATGAAGGTTGTGTTTCGCTTGTTATGAAGCCAAGTATAGAAGCTCAATCCGCTTGTAAAGCGAGTGGACAAACAAAGTATCCCATTTGCTTCTGGCAAATGACACTTGGATTTTTTGAAAGGCTTCTCACGAATTCAATGATGCATTTGCCTAGGTCTTTAAGGTGAGATTTGCCACTTCTGTGTTTGAAGATTAATTTAGATAAAAGTATTTTTTCGATGGGTCCGAGGGATGACCTAGGCAAGCTGGCAACTAAGATTAGGTGTAAATAGTAGATATCTTCCTTATATTTTGGTTCAATTAGTTTTCCCAAACCGATGTACACTGAATGGGGTGAGTAGAGATTTTGAAGAGATCAACCATGTGGATGAAGCATTACATCTCTAAAAGAGAAAAGATTAACTTGATCCAGCACTAAGGCATGAATATTCATTTCATGTTCCTACTCCCATTCCTAGACGTTGCATTGAAGATTGAACAAATTCAAAGAACCTTGTGAGATAGCTACAATAATTAATTACGAGGAAACGTCAACACTCAGCTAGATAAGAGGGTATATGTTGGTAATTGGCAATCTTCCACTTAATAGTACCATGCATAGAGTAACAAGAGATGTGGTGTACTAGGAATGGTTGGTTATGGGTAAGGGTAGGGTGCCGCTTGGGAAGGATTGGTATGTTGTAGCTAGACTTTCTTTAGTAGCAGGCAATGGAAAGACACAAGTGATGTGGACAGTGAACCTATGTCATTGACTGGTTGCCTACCCCATTTTATGCACTATTGTTGTTTCTAGTGATGTCACACAACATGATTTTTACTCTAAATGAGAGAGAGGTGTTTGAACCCCCACCCTCAAGAATCATTGGAAAATAGAGAAGGTGGACAACCTCTCTTGTTGTGTTTCAGTTGGAAAAAGTAAACCAAATTTGTAGACAAGGCGATTCGTGGAAGAGAGAAGTGAACAGTTTCCCAAAGAAGTCTCTTTCAAAGCTTTTAACCAAACCTCCTTTCCTCGCAAATATCATTTGGAGATCCAAGGTGTAGCCTAAAGCTTTTTTTTTTTTTTTTTTGCTAGAACATGGGGAAAAGTTTTAACCCTATACCAATTTTCAAAAAAAAGATGGAGCAAGAAACAGTAAGCCTCAGGCTAAAACAAATGAAGAATCTATAGATCATATTTTGCTCCATTGTGTTAAGATGAGGGTGTTATAGGAATTGTTCCTTTAACTCTTTTAAGTACCTTGGGTTTTTCCCTTCTTCAACGAGAGGCAAGCTGGTATGGATGGAAGGGGTCTTTTGTGGTGACAAGAAGAGGAAGGAGTGTGTGAAGGCTGACCTTATGTCTCTTCTTTTTTTTTTTTTTGACTATTTGCATATGAGCTGGGCCAGAATGATCATCCATTCGTTTGGGGGAGCATGCACACGCAGAACATCACTTATGTCTCATACTGTACTTGAGTTGTAACGATGGTTTGATCGAGAGAGGATCTAAGTTGGATACAAAACCTAACAAAGCAGCAAACTTGAGTTGCACGATGGTTTGATTGGTGATCTTAAGCTGATGCATGTAAACCTACTAAAGCAGGCAAGAACTCTTACCAAGCTGGCTGAAGATGAGGTGTTGTCCATTCAAAACTGAAGAGCCTTTAGTGCTTATGGTCAAAGACTAGTTTGTGCATAATAAATGGTCCTTTGGCCTTACTTGATTTTATTGATTGGCTGGTTATGCAGTGAGATTGGTGCTGTTGTACAGTTTCTCTTGACAGCTTTGAGGGTTGGGTGGTGTGTTTAGGACTGTTCTTTGCCTAGCTTTGAGCAAGCTGCTTATGGTTCCTTGGGTAGGCTTTTTGTAGAGTTCTTTTGGTTGTTGTGAGTTTCTTTGTGGGATCAGGTTTGTATTCTTGAAGTCCCTTGGGTAGCTATTTTGGCAGCCCATTTTTTGAATAGATTCAGCCTTACTAACTTATTAATATATATATATATGTCCTCTCAAACATGCAATGAGATTAAATATTCTACCAGAGCTAAGGCCCTATATATACAGCAAAGAAAAAAAGTCAAATCAAGTTCAACAAGTGTAGTTATAAATTTACTGTACATCCCATCTATAACATCTACCAACAACTTACAAGGCCTTACATGGTCCAACCATCGACAGATCCAAGTCCCACATCTTCAGATGAAAATAAGGAGTCATTGCAGCCACCACCGAAAAGAGGTGTGTAAGACTCAAGAATCCAAACTGAGAGATCTAAAACGTAACACCTATCCACCAATCACGATCATGAAAAAACTTCCTATAACACTAAAATATGCAAATCCTGGAAAAATGCGAACTTCACGCATCCTGATGCATTCTTTTTTATCTCAATAAATGTTCTAATTTTGGAAAGAACCAAATGGAACTCCTAATCGAATCATTTCAGTATGTGAAAAAGTGAGAACAAACTGACCATGTTCTAGCAATCTACTCTGATACTTGCCAAACTTTCTAGTAAAGACTAAAAAGCAAATAGATTTAATTATGTTCATAAAACAAAAAATTACAAAGCAAATAACGGTCATGATGCATAAAATTTCACCACCAGTTCCCCATCGTATTAAAGAAAAAAGCACAACACTATGACAACTCCACCAATCACAACAAATCCTACAAAACCCCATGGACTTTGCAACCCAAAATCCAAATAATTTTAATTGTTCACATATGTTATAGGAGATTACAAGGAATGTGAATCTCCCTACCAAACACAAGCCACACAACATAGATAGGATCAACTTTGAGCTGAATAGGTTCCACCTACAACTAACAGGAGGAACGCATTAATTATTCATAGAAGACCCTGCATATACTTTCTTGCTCTATCCATCTATCATAGAGATTTTTTTAATATCAGTGACATAACAGTGTCAGGCATCCTACATCACATAATAGAGAGCAAATATTTCAAACCTGTTTACATCTGGGGGATCTAACAACAGCTTTAAAATTGACAGGGAGATGCGAACAACTCCATCTAACATGACCCAAGCTCGGAGTAACAGACATACATCAGAAATACAATGACTTAAATCACATAAAGCTTCTGATTCTCCAATTGGTAACAGAGAATTAAAGATATGCACAATTGACTCGCATCATACATGCAAATAACAGCAAACTGGAAGAATATTGGACAATAGGGAGGTGAAAAACATATTCACAACTTAACCCCATCTAGTGATCTAATTGACAATTAGCTGATCTGGACTACACCACTAACTCAAAACTAATCATCTACCCAAGTCCATGGAACATAGTCTGCAATAAAATAACCACCAATGACACATAGATGATGCAAAAGAAACCAATAATAAGGAAGGGTACAAGCGGCCCAGTTTTTTCAAACCTGCCGCATGCGAGACATCGAAGAGGGCCCTGCTTTCCATCCTCCAAGTACAATCTCCTCTGTGATGCACTCTCATTAATCAATTTCACAAACTGCATAAAAGCTTTTTTCAATGCATTTTGATCAACATTATGGTGCTTCAGACCCACAGTATCCCCAGCAGCTCCTTCCCGGGAGAACCCCTCATAACCCCCTCCAATCCTCATATACTTAGAAGACCCTGATTCACCACACGAATTGGGTCCATAACATCTCTCCGGAAGGGGCCACAGGTCCAGCCATGTATTCACTGCTGATCACCCCCCAATGAATACCCATTCGCCAAACTAGGATTCCCATATTGCAAAAGCTGCCGCCTTTGCCTAGCGTAAACCATCGCGACCATCTCTCCTGTCTTTGTCTTCCTATCCTCTCGTCCTCTTCGCTGTACTTCCTCTTCATCGACCCTTCTGGGTGTCCACGGCCATCTAGCCCCAGAGAATTCCAGTAATCCTGATGTCTGCCGCGGGAATAGATCATCGCCCGCCGCGAACCCGACTCCACGGTCTGTTGAAGGAACCGGCCCATCCCCGGACCGACGGGTTCGGGGCCATGTCCGGGCCCCATATGCAAGAACCTCCCGGATGGATCCATATGTCGGGGAGGCGGTGGTAGGAAGTCCTGATAGTCCGGCGGAAGCGCAAAATACGATCTGACGCTCCCATCAGCAAGAACAATCGTCCGGCGGTCAAGCATATGAAATCCATACTGCGGAGGGGGAGGAGGCCCGAGAGTGCAACCGGAAGCGAGGGCCTCCAGCGACCGGATGGTGACCTGGAGCTGCGCCGGAGGATGGAACGGAATCAATCGGGGGCTTCCGTTGCGAAGAGCCGGAGGTGGAAGCAGGAGCTTGTTTTGGATCATTGTTAGGGGTCTTAGGGGTGGATGACGGATTGGGTGGTTTAGAGTCGCCGGATTTTTTATCCGCCGGAGTGTTGGAGCCGGATTCCCAGCGAGATCAGAGAGGAGGAGAAGATGGTTGCTTAGTGAGGAGGCCTTAAAGCTACCGCCGCCATCTTAGGTTCGTGGGAGAGGTTTGAAAAATGCGCACGTGAAATGAAGCCAGACAACCGCTATGCTCTGATGCTCACACTCCAAAGGCAAGATATATTTTCCCGTCGGGAGAAAATGGGAAATTAATAAATAATTGATAATTTATTTATTGAATTTGTGGGCATTACAGTGTACGGACTGGAAAGCGAATGGCTAATAATATTTAACAGCCAACAAAAATCAAATAACAAAAAATACATGGGAACAAAGCAAACAACTACTAGCGGAGGGAAGTATGCGTTTTCGTGGGAAAAAGGGAACTAAATAATTAATGGGCGATTTATTTATTTTATTTATATAGAAACTGCAATGAAGGTTTTATTGTGGAGGGAAAAAAATCATTGACTTTAGATATTCAATCTTCACATCCATTTTAAACATCTAGGTTATTATTATGGTAATTGTTTCTCGGTTTGAAAACATTTTCACAAAAAGAAAATCATTTAAGTACAACAAAAAAAAAACAATTATGTATTTAGCTAGTTCTTTCATCTTTCATGGTGTAAGTCTCCAAATCTCAATCAAATGGAATATAATGTTTTACTTACTTGATAAGTGAAAAACTTGATAAACTTTCGACTGCTATCTATAAAGTCTCATACTCTCAACCATCGTGTTTATTGTTTGTTTTCTTCTAATAGTGGGGCTTGTTTTACATACTTAAGGGATTCGAATACCTCACGCCGTAGCGAAGAGGTTGGTAAGGCGATCAACTCACGTCACGTGATAATGATGTGAGCATACAGCAAAGAATACTCTGGCCATGCGCACATCCTCGTCATAACTTTTCAAGGCCTTTGTAAGACGTCTAATTTTATTATAAGACCTATGAGTTGAGGACGACTACTAAAATGAAGGTCGTCACATTAACTCATAAGTATGTCAATCGCGATCATATTTCAAGACTTGGGGAATTGTTTCACTGTAGGTTAATGGTAGACACAATTCGTTATCGATGGTCATTAGAATGTGCATGGCATGTGTTTGATATGGTGAAGATTTATAAATAAAATTTGCCTTTTGCTAAATTCTTACAATCTAGTATTATTATTTTTTACATTTTATCACATGTATGAAAAGCCAAGCAATAACCAGTCCAACTAGTAGAGGATTCAATTGACAATTAAACTAGAGAGAGGAAATATTGTTTTAAAAGATTTTAATGCACAACTAGAACCACAACAACACTACCTTTTTATTTTTACAGTTAAACACTTTAAGACAACATAAGAAATCGGTTTTCATGATATCAATTCGACCTCTTCCTCCTCATATGGTTTTCGAAAAGCTAAACATTTTATCGCATGAGTTAAACATTATGGCCAACAATAATTATAGCTAATCATCATAATAGGCCTCATACAACAAAATAAGGGTCTAATTAACACAATCATCTTCAACCCTTATAATTTCTATGGGTTGTTGTGTTGGTGAGCTAGAGTATTAAATTTGACTACCCCACTTTTTATTTGCAATTGATAATTTTAGCTCACCAACATAACCCATTGATGAAAGTTCTTGCCCACAAGTTTTTAGGGTTTGCCTTAGTTTGGTTTCACATCCTACAAAGAGGTTTCATATCAACTTATTTTTCAAACTCTTGATTATACTTATCTCTTAGTATATGTACTCTTACGTCACCGCTATGAAATGGATTCACTCTTTAATATGGAAATAAACAAAGAAGAAATTCCAATGAATCCTTTAATGAGAATAAAATAAAGATCAACATTGTCTTTGAGGTATAGTTTTTAATGATGTGCGGCATGCATGAATTTACACAAGGTCTAAGTCAGTTCTAGCCATGGTAACACAAGATGTGATATCAATAAGCCTATTTTTAATCCAAATGCATCTAAAAACGAGTATTTAATGTAACACTCCAAATAAATTTTATGAAACCATGGTTCAATTGAATTTGATTGACAATAAATTTGACAATGAGATCCAAACCCTACTAATATTTGATTAATTGCTGATAATTACTAAATTGTTTGAGAATTTGAATGTCATTGTCACCTCAATAGATGTTTATATGGGAAATCACAAATTTGGTATCTCCAATAAACCTACTTAGAGGTAGGAAACAAGTTAACCTGACCTATTTCGACCGTTTCCACTGGCATGCCTTCTATATCACATAATAAATTTGGTTAAAACGGGACAAAAATGAAAATTTTATTTTATATTTTAAAAGCTTCATTTTGTATTTATTTGTAACAAATTTAAAGAATGAAAACTAATGTTAAGTAATTAAAATTAATTTTTTATATATGATTGTCCAAATATAATAAAAACGTATGTTAATATTTGTATAAAAATACTAAAATTTATTTTTGCTAAAAGTAAAGCTTTGATCCAACGGTTATTAAATGTTCACTACAGTAACAAAATAATACGGATATTTTCCTTCACCCAAAACCGGAAGACATAAGAGAAGCTTTGATTGATTAAAAAATTAATCCCAAGGTCATTATGGGTTTCTTGAATGAAATTATCAATCGACAAAATTGGGTATTTTCAATAGGAAAAAATTAATGCACTTTGCCATCATCATTGTACTGTAATGGTGACCATCAGCATCAGCCACCCGATATGGGAATAGACATGGAAGAATGGAGGGAGAAGTGGATATTAACAAGAAGGAAGCTGAGCAAACCAGTGAGGAGTGGTGGAAAGAAACAAAGAGAAGTTAAAAATGTGAAAGACAGGAGCAGAGAGCCATGGAAGAAGGCTATTGGAACTCATTCTCAAGGAAGCAAGGGAGGCAATTGAAAAGAGAGAAAGTTCAAGAGTAATGTCTGCAGTCTTATTAACATTATGGAATTGATCGAAATGAAATGAAATCCTGAATGAATGAATAAAAGTATAAAGAAAACATATAATGAATGAAGTTCCCATCCCTAAAAAAAATCAACTTCTCGATGTAAATGAGATGCGTATACACAGAGAGGGATGAAGTGGGAATATGTGTAGGAATAATAAATGTCATCATGCGATTAATATTCAATTCTGTAACTATTAAATTAATATAAATCCAGATCGTATATCACACTTGTGTATAAGTATACATTAACTAGAATCTTCCAAACTATTCTATGGATTTGTTAGCCACATGGCCAATCACTAAGAAATATTTCTTTTCTCCTACATTCTCATATAATCAATTCAGATTCACTTTTAGCATTGTGATATCTTTCTCTATTTATGTAGTGATATGTGTTCTAATACTTTATCAATATTTCAGCCCACACCTTGGTGTTCAAGTCCATATGTGAACCCATTTAGTATTTTTAAACAACTCGACTTCGATCAGATAAAGAAAATCCAACAATCTCCCACTTGCTATGTAAAAACAAGTCCCGGTTCTTCTTGTAACCGTGATATCATACCTGGTACCATTTATCCCGAAGTGCCATCGTGATCCTACTATCATTAATCACGCCCTATAATCAAGTAAAAATAATTATCTAATCCGGCATATTCCACTAAAAGTTCTTGGGACTGAACTTCGAGATTAATATTAAATATTAATATTATTCGATCCTTGTAAAATACACAATTAATTGATAAGATTTCATTCATCAATCAATCAATTATTTATTCTCGACACTCTAATTGATAAACGCACTCATTAAATGACTCATAACATCCAAGTACTAAACATATTAAGCATTTATATTTCAGCAATTATCGCTTATTTCATAACACCGACAATTAAATAATCTCGTTTCAAATCATCAAGATATTGGTCGCTTAAATACACCTCACTTATCGATACAACTCAAAGAACAATAATCATTTAAATACCTATCTATAATAAACTCGTGATCGGTAGGTTAATAATAATGAATATCGCTTGAGATTTATTTCTTTTACATAAATTTAACTTTAAATAAATCACTTTGATCATATCAATGTAAGGATGGTTCGCAACTAATATTTTATAACAACCAAGACATATTATTTCATAAAATAATAAAAGCCTAAATAAAGCGCCTAACTTTGTTTAATGACTGGTGATCTTATTCATTAATTATGAGAACCTATGATCACAGACATATGAACAGATTTATACGATCATATACTCTACAATTAATTCTGACCTTCTAAAATATCAAGAGACACAATAATATGAAGGATACCTCATATTGTATTAAAATTAAACTCGTAAAATATAATAACACATTTGTCTTGTTCTCCTTATATATTTGAGAATATGTTTCACTGCAATCCAATGTTCTTCTCCTGAATTGGATTGATACCGACTAACTATTGCCACTCTGCAGCAAATATCCGCCCGTACATAACATAAGATACACGGTATCACTTTGGCCACCAAGCAAAAAGGTATCCTACTCATACATTATTACCAAGAGTTTTCGTGATCGCTTCCTTAGAAAGTATGAACTCCATGCCTCAAAGGCAAAGTCTCTTACTGGAATTTTCCATGTCGAACCTAGCTAGAATTTTATCTATATATAAAGCTTCGAGATAATGCCAACACCTTATTCTTCCTAGCCTCGTAGGTTTGATTCCCAGTTAATATACTGACTTCCCAAATCTTTTCTTATATCAAATTGCTTTGCACCATCCTTTTATTAATTTGATAACACCTCTATGTCAAGCTCGATTAGTAAAATGTCATCGACGAAGGACTAGGAAACTACTATTCTTAGATCCTTTGTAAACACAAGGTTCATCGTGACTTTTCAAAACCGTATAAAGTTATATTTGATCAAACCTAAGGTTCCATGTGTTCAGATGTCGTTTTTACCATAAATGTATTATCAGAACTTACATGCCATGTGTTCTCGCCTCTCTACTAATACGAACCCTTTTGCTGTCAGATTTAGACAAACCTATTCTAAACCCGCCATTTAAATTGTTGTTTGCCATCCATATGTCAAATCTCTGACTCGATCATAGCTCACAAACAGAATCCTAATGGATTTAAGCATACTTAACGCGGTGCCGCTTCAATAATCTATCCCCTATTTTATAACATTTTGCCACCTAATCTAGTTAAGGTTTCTACTGACACTTCTTCCTAATGACAGAATTCGCCTAAGAACCTATAAGAATCTCCCAACTGCCGCTTCGACCGACAAGTTACCATGAAGGTTGCTTCGTAAAACCGAAATCAGATGGAAAATGTGGGTTATAAAATTTTTCGCTTATCGTAAAATCACACCTTAGATTTAATAACCAAGAAGATAACGATCAAGACGGCGCGTCAAGCCCAAAATACAAATCAATCAGATAAACAAAATACACCCCAATGTTTTCCAAATGTCAAACTACAACAATAGCGGACCTCTGGTCTCATCAAAATATGATAAGGATAACCAATATGTTATCGCAGAACCCGTTTTCTCAAAAACCACGACGATATTTTACTAAAAATATTTACATATACAAAATGCCAACATTTTAACTTTTACTATTTTTAATTTACACCTTATCTTATATATAATCACAACACAATATTTGTGGACTGAAAACTCAAAAGATCTTTTCAAGCCAAAGACTCGCACTAAAATTATTTTAAAATGTAAAACTCGTTTTGAAAACTATTTCTGCCAAGGTTAAACCGTTCTCGAAAACTATTTCGCCGGCCGGTAAACTGCTTCTCTGCTATATATCTCGAAGTGCTATATCAGAATCAAGTACCAACCATCGTGGCCCATTTCTCGGGGCCACACCATGACGCGATACTACGAACTTCTAATTTCCAGACGGTAGGCTGAACCTCAATACTACCCATTAAGATGGTCCTGGAACACTATGATCTATATAGCATAATGGAACCTTGAACTAAATGCTCTGCAGGAGTAACCCCAACCAACACCTCATCATATGTAATAAGTCAAGGCTTAACTATATGCAAATTTCGCTTAATGCGAGGGGCGACCACTATATAAATATATGCTGTGATTCAACTCAAATCAATAACAATTTCTGTGCAATATAATTTAGCCTATAATATCCCATAACCTCGCATGCATTAATCCGAATAAGACGACCTGGAATCGAAATGTCATCTAGGTTTTAAAACCAAAGGTAAACAGCTTTTGTAATAATCGAAATTGAAATTTCTTCAATAGAACACAATTGGGAGGGTAATAAAAACGCTTATAAAACTAGCTTTCAAAGACTTTACTAAACTCAGAATTTAAACACTTTCATTTTTTAGGAAATGATTTCGGAAGACTCACCTTTTCTCCACTAATTTCTTTCAAATCTTGTCAAGACTTAGATTCTCGCTCTGATGCTCAAATCGCCTACACAATTCATTCAATGACAAATGCCTCGCCCAACGTTTTCTTTAACCATAAACATACTGGCGCTTAAAGTAACTATATCGAACTAACTTCGATTCTAACAAACTTTACGCGCTTGGGCCCCATTCGATATAATATCGGAGCAAATGATGTGAATTGACTAAAATGTCCATACATTAAATGCCCCATAAACTATCCGTTTTAGCCTAACTTTAATCAAGTGGGACTCTCTCCATATACTTAAAAATACCCGAAACATTTCAAAATTCGACTCTGTCTCGACTATACTCCCGAAGAACCCGAACCGCCTGAAAATGTAGTCCTAAAATTCAGCCCTGACTGTCCGAACACATTCCCAAATATTCTAAAATTTCTAAACCCGCCCCAAAATTTTCTTGAACTGGGCGCTACGACCCTTTACTTCTGCCCTAAAGTTAGTAAATTTCAGTTTCACACGATCTTTAGCTCAAATAACACAAGAAAGAATTTCTACCTTTAAAGTTTGACAGGCCAAGATATTTGAGATTTGAAGGGCAGAAATTTCCTCTCAGAGTCCACTTAAGGTCTTCGCCGACGGTAAGTTCTACTGGCCTAATTTCCGTAAATCTGAGAAAGAACGAAAAGAGAGAATAAAACTAAAAAAATCGCTCTCCTGCTTCTCTCTCACGCTCCGCGTCCGTCCTCTGCCATACTTTCCTTTATTCATTTTGATTTTCGTTTTTTTTTTTTAAAATCTTTTATTTAATTATTATTTGATAAACTAATTCTATTGTCTATTCGGTCCATTTCTATCCCGAAAAATTTTATTTCTTTCGCCACTTATTTTAATCAACTTTAACTCAAGCGTATTTTCGACTTCCGAGATTTTTGTAAAATCATTCCAAGCCTCCTCCCGCCAATATTTATCACCCGTAAATTCAGAACATATTCAATCGCCCTTAATTCGACCAAATTTTTTCGAGTCACTAGATTTCTCGCGAGACGACTTAACGACACA
The DNA here is from genome assembly GCA_016808115.1 of Tetrastigma voinierianum. Classification (NCBI taxonomy): domain Eukaryota; kingdom Viridiplantae; phylum Streptophyta; class Magnoliopsida; order Vitales; family Vitaceae; genus Tetrastigma; species Tetrastigma voinierianum. Next base: position 39,224 of record JAEQBH010009412.1, on the reverse strand, counting down.
CCTGCTTTTGCCATCCGAGATCTAGAGAATTTTCTGCAGCTTCGAACTATTTTGGTAATTATTATTATTATTATCCTTTAAAATTTCATAAAATTTCATAATCGAATTCCACCCCAAAACTTTCCTTATTTCCGTGCGCCACAATTCTTTTTAAACAACTTTCAAAAAATTCTATTACAAGACTAAAATAATTAACGAAGTTCTCTCAAGCATTATACTAAGACACATACCGCACAATCTCCTGACTGGGTGTTACAACTTTCCATATGGTCGCCTTTTCTCATCCACTTACACTTATGTGTTTTACCCCTTTCGGGGTGCCTCTACAAGAGACTAGACTCGACTTAGAATACTATTGCACTTCATCTCACTGGCCCATGGCTTCGGTACCCACTCGCATCAACATCCTCCAAGGTTTTTTCTTTGTAATTTACGTGATCCCTTCGCTATCAATGGTTGGAGGCAAATGCACCCATTAAATTTCAACAAGAGATATTTTGATGGCCAGGTGTGTCGCTTCACCACGCCGAATCTCCACTGTCAGGTTCTACCGAAGATCCTCTGATCATTTTGAATTTCATTTTCTCGGTTTTTTTGTTCCACTTATATCTACTGGTTGCTCTACTTATTGCCCACTGCGGTTTTCGTTCACCTTGAGTATATTTCATTTTCCCTCTCGTTGAACACGCACTGAAACAATGGCACAATAGGTCCAAATTAAGCTGCTAGCGATTCTTGGTTCGAGTTAAGCCTCAAGAATTACCTTACTCTTGGGCTTGAATTATTTACATAGTCTTCTCTGGGTGAATTTTGCATTAAGGCTCACTATAACTTTCTTCTCCGAGGGAAACTATAAAAGTCCAATTCCTTATTCCTTTAGGGTATCCAATAAACAAACATACTTCAAGACGAGATATTCCAACTTATGTGGTTCCTTTCAAGACATGAGCCTGAGCACCCTGCATACGAATAAGGTTTAAACTAGGGCTTGCGCCTCGTTCCACACTTAAAGGTGTCTTAGAAACCGACTTAGAAAGAATCAAGTTCAATAAGTATGTAAGGCCTCCTAAGGCATATCCCCAAAACGATATAGGTAGAGATGAATAACTAAGCACTGATCTCACCATGTCTAAGAGAGTTTTATTTCTCCTTTCAGAACTCCATTTTGGCCGAGGTTCCAAGGGTCGGCGCTTGTGAAACTATCCTCTCGAGTTAAGCAAACTTAAACTCTCCGCATAGTATTCACCGCCTGGCCGATCGAAACCGGCTTGATGACACCTAATTGCTTTCTCGCCTGCCTTATTCTTCAAATTTATCAAAAGTTTTAATTTTGGCGCATTAGGTAAACAAAACCATATTCTGAGTAGTCATCCTGTAAAGTAACAAAATACCTATACCCACCTCTAGCTTCACGTACAGTCGCATACACGCATGCACCCACCCCCAGCTGGCTTGGTCGCACGATATCCTTTTGGGTCTCAAGGGCCTATTTATCATTTTACCTTCCAAGAGATTCACACATTGGTATAGGTTCAAATGCTGTGGAATTTAAAACCCCACTTTTCACCAAACAATGTATCCTATTAGGATTAATATGACCTAATCGCAAATGCCAAAGGTAAGTTTCATTTGATACTTTCCTTTTCTTGGCAAGGTGATTATGTTCATTTTCAACAATTTCAATGACATTTATATCATAGGACAAGGAAGTTAAAAAATAAAGATTATTCATAAGATCACAAGAACAAATGAAAAAAGATTTACTTCTTATTGAGACTGAGGAATTAAACTGTAATGTCAAACCGTGTTCAACTAAACAATTGACATAAACCAAATTCCTCTTGAAATCCGGAACAAATAAACAATCTTCTAAATATAAAGTCCTATTATTCTCAAAAATAAAACAATCGTCCTATGCGCCTTTACGTAGATCGCTCCCGTTCCTAAGTTTCGCGTACTGTCCTTCTTCTATGTGACGCGTTATGTTCGAATCCAATCGCAAAGAGTAAATAAACAAATCGCGGTCTTGAATCAATGATCCATTTATTGTACCTCCACTAAACAAGCCTTAACAAGAAGCAAATCACTATACCGCTTTTTGGTGGCTTTGGGCAATTATGTTTCCACGCCCTTCTGGTCCGCACTTTAAGACTCTCACCTTTCTAGCTTCTTCATCAAGGCTCGATTTGGAAACCAAGATCACCTTCTTTTCTTGCTCTTGTTTCCGCCTAGGTTTCCTTTGTGGTTTATCAGAACCTCCGTAAAATTGATATCATCGCTCTGTGAGAAAGACCGTTCCAAGACTTTCAAGCTCATGCATCAATCAACCTGGAGTCGATCCATCTTATGCATATTGTAATTGACTTTGAACTCGATTGGAAATGTTTAAAGTAGCATCGCAAGATGAGATCTTATCTTATCTCCTTTTGAAGTTTTGCCCCTTATCATCTTTCGCCGATTGAGCATGTGAAACTTATTGCCACGATCCTTCACACGCCCACCGCCATAATGCGGTGTTAATCAAATCATGATAGCAACTTGTCTCTCGTATGCGATTTTTAGCAAACATCCCTCTTAGAGTCCGGGTTATTTATACTCCAATCAAGCCGAGAGGTGTTATTTTGATACCAAACGACCTACAACACCGCAAGAATATAACATCGGCTAAGTGTTTCGTGATTATCCCAGTCAGATGTTATGTTTTTGTTATATCATTGGCACTAGCCAGATAGCCGGCTTAGAGTATCCAAGACAAACTTGATTTTCATAACTTAACGATGTATAAGTTCGCTTTCCAATCTTCAAAGTTATTTCCATCCAATGGTTTTTGATTCAAAATCATAGCTAGAGGGGTTGAAATATGTCATTTTCGAAAAATTTATACATCAGGCACACTAATATTAACTCAGATATTATACAATAAACATATAATGTAAATCCAAACAAAAATATATGTTATAAGCCGATGAACAATAATGAGTTTCCATTAAACGCTACTTATAAGTAAAGACATTTATAAATAAACCAAAACTCGATCATAAAATGAATTTGTAATCCCAACTAAGTCGTCCCAAAAAAAAATTAGGGGGTCACTTACCTGACTACTTATTACATCCCAATCTTCTTAGATAACCTCTTCCTAGATAATACACTTTCATTTCAATCATTTGCTCATACGACCTATGCTAATAATATTACATAGAGCTGGAGGTTAATAAAATTATCGTGGGTTTTGAATCATTGTTTAATTTAAAATTCTCTAATCTCGAGAGTTGCCTGGTGACTAGTCAATCCTAATTAAGATTTTAAATTACTTTGGCCCAATCCATAAAACCCGATCATGATTATCCGATGGGGCTTCACATGACCATTTTATTATTTTGACTCACAAAAATTAAAGGATTTTTACAATTATATTTATCTAGATTTAAAAAACAAAATTTAATTATGCACATGTATATCATTGATGCAAGATAATATGACAATTACCTAGTCTATATGCTATGTTATCACAACAACAACACGTTACTAAATATAATTTAATCATCCATGAATAAAAAAATAATATATGAGTTAACGAAAAAAGAAAAGAAAAAAAGAGAGCCTCAATCCATTGTTTTCCTAAGAAAAGAAAAGAATAAAAAAATCACAAGCCCAAGGCTTCGGTTAACCCACCGCTGGCTGCTCGGTCCATTTTGCCACCGGGCCATGCCCAAATTGGAAGCAGATTTGAGCGGTCCAAAACTGCAAAACACATAACACGAAACCCAGCCAGCCATCACCTGTGTGCCGCCACCCAAACAAGAGCCACCCATAGAGCCGACGCCTGTAGGAGGAAGTCCAGAAATATGGCGGCCAAACCCTTCCACGCGCTCACGCTGGCGTACCGAGTGGAGTGGCGCGGTGAGCCCACGCAAGAACCGCTTATGGGGTTGCGTGGGGGCGCGTCCGATGGTGGTTCAACCTGAAATTTGTCCGGCAGTGTCGTCTCTTCCTTGTGCTTCTAACCCCGGTGGTCGTTTGTCATTTGGATGTCTGTAGCATCCGCAACAACGCAAACAATCTTGCTTGTATGGTGTTCTCCACGGGTTCTTCATCTTCTTCGCTTCGTTCTTCATTAGTCTTCAAAATTTTACAAAAATAATCCTATACCCTAATAAAATGGTGTACAAGAATTCTATAGATGATTTGGTAAAATAAATCGTTATTTAAACCTAACTGTTAGGGCCCCTCTTCATACAAAACCACGAATACAATAAAACCTACCATGGATCGCGGCAAACCACAATTATTCAAGAACCATCCATGAACAAAAATCATTAAACATGGTAACATGCGAATCAACAAATATAGAAAACCCAAAGTCATATTGCTAATCAAACACCAAAATACATGAAATTGTTTAGATCAAATTGAAATTCTTAATCACACGAATGTTCCAGCACCAATCATGAATAATCACTGGCAGCATCATCATGCGATTTGTATCATTCAATTTAATTACTAAACTAATATAAACTACCAGGATCGTATTCTCAAGTGATTTCAGGCGACGCACACAAAGAACCGCAGAATATTCCAAACCATCCTCGAAAGTACGGGAAAGAACGTGCTGGTACTGAATCACTGTTAAAAATATTTTTTCTCAAATTTATTCTATAATTAATTCGCATTCAATTTTTAGCATTAGATTATTCTTTATTCATTTATGTAGCACAAACCCTGGACACACAAATTATTCGCCTCCACACCCAGCACAGTTCATGCGCGAACCCATTTTAGCGCTTTAAACAACTCGAACTTTGCTTCAGATAAAAGAAAATCCAACAATATGCTTGTAATGACTTGTTCCATTCTTCAAGAGCAAGAGCTCGTAGTTCGGATCAAAGATGTTGCATCAACTTTTCACCAAAAGCCTCATTCCCTTCTCTGTTGTTCTTGAATGTGATCTTCACCTTCACCTCTGTTGAACTCGCCAAAGATAGAAGAAGAGGAAAAACTTTTATGTTTTCTTCTTGTTATGCAGAATCTTCCTCCACTTTAATCTACTTGGCGGCGATAGCTTAGATCGTTGTCACTGCAAAGTGCTGCCGATGATGCCGTAGAGATCTCTAAATCATCGATCCACCGTGATTGGAGAAAGGATGACGGCAATGTAGAGTAAGGTTATGTTTTCTAGGTTTTTGATGTGTGAATTAAAAGGCCAAATAACTTATATTTATATATAATCAACAAAAATTTACATTAAAAAAGAAGAATTGGGCCAATAAACTAGCCCGGCCCGAACTCGAATGAGCTGGGGGCGAGTTGAGGGCTTATTCAGGTCGAGCTATTATTTTTTCAGTCAAACCCTCCAAATTCTTAGACTAACCCATCGGGTTTGGTTCATATTTCCACATCTAAACCTACCCCACCCACTACTATTGGAGCGAAACCTCCAGACTATAAGTTTCTTAATCAATTCAAAATTCTTTAAATTGTTTCTACACAATAAAAAAAAATTTGTTTTTATTATCTATAGGCCACATACACCTCGTCTAATGATAAAAGTTTCTCTAAAGAATCCTCTTTTTTGAAGAGAAAGAAAGACCCTTCAAAAAGTAATCCTTCTAAAAAAATGTAATCGTGTTTACAAAATAAAAAGGTAACGATTTTATTATATACTTAAAACAAAAGATTTAAAACCACTTATTCACTTGACAAAGCCATGTTTTTTATTATTGCAAAAAAACTATTTTATTTATCCTCGAAAAGTTTACGTAAGAACTATAAGAAAACACCCAATACAAAATGAAGGAGAAAGTGCTTGTTTGAATGCCTAATTCATAATCTTTAAAAAAAGATAATAAAAATAAATCGCATACAAAAAATAAGAACTACAACATTAGAAACTTTTTATAGATTTATCTTTGAATCGAAAATATAGATTTATCTTATAAGCTCAAATATACGAAAACCTGGAATTTCCATAGAAGCTAAACGGTGTGAGGTTCAACCAACAGGAACCAAATAGGCATACAATCCGCGTGATTAGAATCGCAGAATGAAGGCGCTGTCTAGGAATTAATAACCCAAAATCAATAACCATATGAATGGAACATTCAAACAAGAGACCTTTTCATCACTAAGTAATGTAAGTACTGGAATACCATTACCCAAACTTCTTAGAATAACCATCAAGCAATTGAGAAAACAATAACCTGAACAATCATCCTAAAGACATGATGAAATTGAGAAACTATTAGAAAGCAAACAAAATTCGCAGGAGGCAACAGGAGATCCAAGAAAGTGGGAGAATTAACGCTTTTTTTTGAGACACCAAATAGCCCTCCCTCTGCGCCTTTCTCACCCGCGCTGGTATTAACTGGCAGCGCCGGAACAAAGACCACGGTGTTCCTGTCCATTCAAAATGTTATCAGCAACTGCATCCATCACCTCCTATATACAGATTCAGCCCATGCAATACAGTGGAACTAAGTTGGCTTGTAAGCAAAGACCCAAAGAAAATTCAGTGTGGTATGTTTGCACCTCTTTATGATTGTAAACTTAGAATCAATCATCAGTGATGAAATTTATTAATCTTGGCGCATTCAAAAGGCTTTGGTCTGAGGCTTCTCAATGATGTAAGACTGCACAAATTAGTCTATAGGCTAGGCTGTTTTAATTCTGCTAGAGAGCCTTTAACCTCATTTATGGAAATTGTGGCTTAAGTCTCACCTTGTTGAGGCACATAGCCTCAAGGTTGATGAGGCTTAAGCCTTATAAACATCCAAATGTTTTTAATTGGTTTTTTGCTTATGTGGGCTGTTATATATCTATTTACAAGCGACTTAAGCTCCAAAATTCAATGAGTTTGATATCTTTTAGGTTTTCAGTATAGATTTAATGAGTTCTGTATCATGCCTCAGTATGGTTAAAACCTTTTACAAGTGCTTAAGTGATTTCTAATGAACCCTTTAAATAGAGGGGAAAAAGAGAAATTTAGAAGAACTAATTACAGAATTGTTGCTGCCCTAGGAGCTCAGCTCATAAATAATCATTATCTTATGATTGATAACTAACAAGGTTAGCCAAAAGCAAGCTCCTATATATTTGGACCCATCAAACAGAAGCAAAGCATTGAATTGTAGCAACAACTAAGTAGTGAAACGGATTTACAAAATGTAAGTGTTTGCAAATGTTAAACATATTCAGGGTAAAAATTATTCTAAAATTTTAGTCTTTTAACAGAAGGATGAAACAGAAAGCATAAAAAACAAAAGCAAAGAAGCTTGATCCAGTCAAATGTTTTCCTAGAATATACAAGACAAATAAATTATAGTATATTTGCAAGACACATATCACAGAACATTTAGAGCTTTAGTCATAAAGAATGTTTAATTGGAACAACGATGCAAATTTAATGACTTTTAGGAATTAGTGGGAAAAAAAAGAAGATGCACAAGGTTCTTCAGAGAGTGATAAAAATTCATAGATGGAAAAAGATGGATTACCTGATCTTCTTCAAACGTCTGAAGATCATCCCTCAGCTTCATGTCCACGTATTGGAAACAACTCCAGAATATCTAAACATCTTTGTAATCTTTCTCTTCCTGTTCAGAAACCAGTCAGGGATCTTAAACTGACGAGGATTGGCCACAATCACCATCAAGTTCTCGAGCTCAGCAGCAGATAGTTCACAAAGCCTGTAAGTAAACCACAGAAAATTTCAGAAATGCCAAAAAAAAAAAAAAAAAAAATTTAAAAAGAATAAGAATGAGATGCAGAGACCAAAATGCATCTCCTACCAAACTAGCAAGTGAGATAATTCGATCCCAATGATGACATAAAAAACATAGAAATTTGGGTTTTGTCAAGTCGCTGAACTGAGAATAAGCTTCTAGCACGCACCATAGAGATCTAATATTTCAAACATCCAAAGAAACATGTTCAACTTGAGTTCAAAAAATTTACAGATAAAAAATTATGACTAATAAGAGTCGAATTTAAGCAGGAACGCCGGATTCCGATCAATAGACTATCCATGTGTGTGTCAATAAAAAAATAATAGGAGGACAAAGTTCTACTTTATCCAGGGTTTCAAAGAATCAATAAACAATCTTTTTTCCCTTAGATTGTGTTTTATTTCATAGAGATAAAAACATATTTTCCCAAAGACAATTGAAATTAGTGCCTAAAAATCCTGATCCGACTGCTCGAAATTAAGAAAGGAGACTGCTATGGTTCGTACCATATGTATGCATATCTTACACTAAATCTAGATCTGAGTTCCAATACGAGTAAACGCGGAGAGGAATGTGTATTAAAAACGACCTTTGTTCATGTCGACATCGGCTTTCTTTGCAGACGATGTTGGCGAAACGGCGCACCAATACCCCTTGATGGAAGTGAGGGCAAACATGATCTTCTGCTTTCCATCGACGTTGGTGTTGAGCACACGAAGAATGTGCTGAAACTCCTCGTTTGCAACAAGAGACTGCAGAAAAACCAGTTAATTAACATCAAAACGAAACACAATCACTACATGAATGAAAACAAGTCCACTCACCATGATTAGGGTTAGGGTAGTGCTCAGAGTAAACCCGAAGATGAGAGAGAAACGCAAAAGCGTGCAGCGGTGGTTTTAAAGAAAGGATGAGAAAGGCGGAACCCCAAAACCCTAGAAATGAGGTTATAGAGTGTTGCGCGGGACTACCGTATTTTTCCTGGGGACATGTCCTCTGAAGGCGACTAGAGCCGTCGGATCTGCTGTTAGCTTGATAAATCCAAGGGAGGCGTTAATGTCGATGGCTTCCTCCAGGTGAAATTATCTATTTACCCCCACAAGAGCCTCTTCTTCCCTTTTGGATAAATTAAGAGCCAAAGCCCAGTTAGAGGCAGAGATACAAGAAGGGCAAGAGGAGTCTGTGAGGTATGAAGTTGGCTTTGTACACCATTTTTTGTTTTTAATTTTTTCTCTTATTTATTTTATTTAATTAGTTAACTCATTTATTTCTATTTTTGCATGCCTTTATGCTTATGGAGAATAGAATTTTAACATCTCTTCAGCATTATTTACTTCTATTGATTTTGTTCATCTGTCTTTACCTTTTCTTTTCCCTTTTTTTTTTAATTAATAATAATTAAATAGCTCCTGGGTTTTAGAAAGTTTTGGTGTGTTTTGGGGTTGGTATGGTGTCAAATTAATTTTGTTCTGTTGAGAGATAAGTGATGAAACACTTGATTGTTTTTTTTTTTTTACTGTATTCATTTTATATTATATCTTTTATGATACTCTTGATTTGAACTGAAATCTCCTCAAACCCATCCGACCCCTTTACCATTTGGGACAGCCCTCAAGTGTGATCATTTGATAGTTATTCTGGGCAGAAATCAGGAACTTGTTAATGTTTCGACTTTGGAAGTTATTTATATCTCTTAAAGAATGTGTGGAAAAAATGTAATGTTTGTGGTTGGAACAAAGATTTAGTTACTGTCTTACTGATTTACATGTGGGAAGCGAACTGCTGTGTTTATTGAGCAGCTGTTGTTGTGTAGGATGTACTGGGTATAGCTATTTTGATTTTGCTGAGCTTGAGGAATGAGGATGGCTGTCTTTCTTGTGAATGAAGACATGCCTCTATGATTCCTAAAACAATCAGGAAACCTCGTGTGGTCATGAATGTAAGTAACTATTTTTCCTGGGAATTAATCATTTTTAAGCTGGAGTTTAGCTGTTTCTTGCTGTTACTTGAACTCATTTTTACTCATGTATATTCCAAGTTTTTGAAGAGATATGCAATGGATCAAGTGATTTGTTATCTGTCCCGACAATGTCTCTGCAGTAAAAATTGAATAAACAATTTTGTACCATTGCTCGGCCCTAGAGCCTAATCGGCCACTCTTTCTCTCATCATGGATAATCGTCTTGTTTAAGAAATGCCTGCTATCTGCATTTGTCTGCTGAAGGATGTAGTTACAAATAGAAACAAATGGTGACCACTCTGATCATGCTTTCGCAAGTCTTTGAATTACTTTCCATGACCCTCTCTCTTCTTTCATTTTTCTTTTTTTTTTAATTTATTTTTTGTAACTGTAGCAGAAAATGTCTTCATTTGCTACCATCCCATCCCTATTGCAGTTGTTCTGAGTTGGACCTCCTGTATTTCTTGACTATTTTTCTACAACTTAACAGATAAGCTAAAATCCAGGTGTCACATTGAGTTACCTTCTCAAGAACCTCCATCTAGTCGACGCCATATTTTACTATGCAGTGGTGAGTTCTGGTGGCCATTCTAACATTCAATGGCGGAGCTACCATTGCCAGTATGGCTGAAGATGTTGAATGGCAAGTGAAAATGATGATAAAGGTGTTATTGGGGCCATTACATCATTGTTTGATCCTATGAGAAGACGAAATCTGAAAAGTGTTGCCAAAGGCCTACTTGAACTCTACAGGAGGTTGTGAAGACACTACGAGAGTCATTACAGGAAGACCCTAAGGATAATGCTAATTTTAGACGAACTGCAGATGCAGCAAAGGAGTCGATCCGAGAGTATTTGAGCAGTTGGAGAGGGAAGCAGGCAGTAGCAAGCGAGGTATGCATCTTATGCAAACATTTAGGTTCTTATCACTAGGAAACATCATCTTTGTCAAAATGGACTCATGTAATTAGGAGTCCTCAATATAAGTTTAGCATTTCAATTATCGTATGACTGGAAATTTGGAAGTATGGACTAGAAACTTGTTTAAGAGCTAGTCCAAGATTTTTATCAACATGTTCAATACAGACTTTTCTACTGAAGTAACTATTTAGAACCAGAAACACACTTTTGTGTCAGGCCTGCATTAGTTTTGATGAAATAAACTAGACCTTGACATCCTTTCCTTTTTAGCCATTATACTGAAACCATGTTTTGTTTTTTTTTTTTTCTGGTTTTGATTAAACTTTCTGTAGTATGTTAACATTCTGTCAGTTAAAAGCTAGTTTGACAGAGGAAAATTGAAAAGTATTTATGTAGAAAATTCTGTTTTTAAAAAAAGACTACGAATAAGGAAGCTTCCACATTGACTGGCATCACACAGTTTTTAAACTAATTTATATCGTCTCTAGGGAAAATTTGAGCAACTAATCTAGCATACCTATCAATTGCTGTCATATTTACATGGAAGCAAATAAAATTTTAGAGTTAAAAGCAACTACTTGCTTGCTTCATATCCTTGATCTAATGATCCTACTTGCAGGAATCATATGCTATGCTAGAGAAAGCAATCAGGTCTTTAGCCAGCTTCTACTCGAAGGCAGGCCCATCCGCTGCACTTCCAGAAGAGGTTAAGTCTGAAATACTAGATGATTTAAACACAGCTGAAGAATTTTTGTAGCCTGAGTTTCTTGCCATAAGATGCATAGTCACATTAAGTCCAGGACAACAGTCAAGGATGGCAAATCCAGTCCCAGTCTGCTACAATTTGATGGCTCATAAAAATAACAAAATTTAAAATTATTGCTTCAACTTTCATTTAACTCCCATTTGTATTAATACAATCCACATAACCCTTTTGTATATTCAAGTGTTAGTTAAATTCCCTGTTTATGAATCATAATCAATGGGATGAGAAGCTATTCCCAGTGCAAAGAGAGACTTCCCCAGCCAAAGCTAGAAGGAAAACTTCTGGCTCCTATCACTAAATCCAACAAAGTTTCATGGTCTGGCAAGGTGTTATGGAGAAGAGAAATCAAATAGGTTTACATTCACACCAAGAAGTTTGGCCCACATATAATATAACAGATAAAGAAGAAAAGAACCCCAAGAAAATAAATCCATATTTAAGAGGATCTATTGTTTAATGTTGCACCATCACTACCTCAATTATTAAACCCCAAGAAACTTTCTCAGTCTCTCCAGTTTACAAACAAATCTAATACCCTTTACAAGTCTAGAATTATGAAAAGCATCAAGATGAATCTGGATGCCTTGTAGCATGTATCCGCCATTAGCATGATGATCTCCACAATTAAGATCGTGTCAGAACCCCTTGAGCTGCAATAATAACATGCCTACAATTTCAGGTGGAGTAATATAGCACACGTAATGCAATTGATCACATGTGTGTAGTTATTCAAATAATTCGTTGAGATGGTAGTGAATTGTTTGAGGAAGATGATTTGAGATGAAGTAGTCAGGTAAATATGCTAAAAGAATGCCTACCAATACAAATATGAGGTGGTTAATAACAATTTAAAATTAATATTTTCTGGCATCTCCAAATGTGAATAAAAGGAAACAGAAACCAAATAACTGATTCCAGCTATAGTATGTTCAAGTATTTGTATTTCAAAGCATCCAATAATGAAACTAGATCAGGCTGATATTGTATACTCAAAAAATATATCAGATTTGTATAAGTTTTTGCTAAGGATTAATAGTAATAAAGGACGTAATGTCAATTTAAAATAAGTAGGTCAAACCTTTGGTACAAATAATGCTGGGTCATATTCCAAGCTAATTAAGAGCTTTAGCAAAAGCCTTGAAAGTTGCCTCAATAATATGATGAGAATTTTTTCCAGCAAGCTATGTTTAACAGACATTGAATTCAAAATGGGTGTGCAAAAGATCAATAAAATATTAAAATAAATCAGTTTGAAGTTACTACCGCAAGAAAATCATTCATAAATATAAAAAAGAAAGGCTGAAGGTATGCTCAATATTTCCTGGACTAACATTTCAGACTCTAATAAAAGTCAGTAAAAGTACATATAGTTGATCCAAAAAAAGTTCCAGGAGTATGACCATTGAATGGAGAAGTGTTTTCTTTCTAAATTAACAATTACCATTTGCTACAATAAATGTTAGGAAACTAATATACCTGTTTCACGTGAAGTGTCATGCCAGAAGTATTCACCAAAGACTGGAAAAAAGTGTCTCACCAACTATATATGATAAAATCAATGAGTTTTATTAGATAAAAGTTTAAATAGATAAACAAATGAGAATCCAATACATAAGATTAGATATGATTCTTGTATGTCCAAAATATTTATATAAAGTTTGACTAGACCCTATAATGAGAGTCGGATGAAAATTCAAATCTTTAAAAATGACACATATAGATGATGCCCCTATAACCTTATGTCAACACACAAGCAGCTTCATGCACAGGATGGAAGTGAAAGAGAAGGTCACGTTAAATTTGAAGGATTTGAAATTTAGAAGATGCTAATGGTTGATCCTACTATGCCATTGAGTTTCTGTAGCATTCTCAGTAACCCTAGAGAATGCAGAGTAAAAAGTGGGGCAAGGAGAGATGATAGCTGGGTAGACATGTGTATGTTTATGGCATGCTAGAAACTAGGTTCATATCAAACACATTCACAATATATCAACCAATCATACATTAGACAATAATGACAGATTTTACAATTTTTCAAACATACTTTGATGGTGGAGACAACAAATTGGGATAAAGCTCGATATAGATAGAAAATGACTTCGCCACGTGCCGATTTGATTTTTATGAATGGGTAATAATGCTATTTAGCCTTCTTACTGCACTTTAGATTGCTTCAATTAATTTTTAGGTCTCCACCTTTGGCCCTTATGACAAATCACCAAGGTTACTCATGAATGAGAAAACAGTCTCACTGATACAATTACTAATCATTCATACAAACAACAAGAAGGTTTTTACGAACAGTATAAAGACAAAAATGTGAACACTCATGGATTAAGAAATCAACTTAAAATATCTTAATAACTTTCTAATTATTATCATGAAATCTGTTTGAGCATTACAATTTACAAAATGCTCCACTTTTATCAGTTCTCCACATTGGACTTCATTATCCAATTGCCCAATACACAAGAAGAAACATGCCCAAAAAAAGCATATCCATGGAAAAAGAAAATCAAGTACCCCAGGATGACAAATCATTTTGAACAGAATGCAATCTAAACAAAAATTTGGGCAGTACAACATGGCTGAATGGGAAAAGGACTCAGGAGGGCACTACCTAGGAAACTAAGTGCCCACTTAGAAACCACAAGGAAAGGATGAGGCAGAATTAAACAACTCATACATGAAAATTATGAGAAAATCCAGATTAGCATATAGGCATAGATCAAGCAAATAGATGTCTATCCAACAACTGGTTAACCAAAGAGCTTCTAGTTTTACTGCTATTATCTCAAGTTGTACTTATTTTATCATATGTTTTTCTTTTGCACATGGGGAGAAATACACAGCAGATTAGGCAATGAAGCCCAAAAACACAATGCTAAACTACTTTTTTTTATTCTCATCATCGAGTTGAATTATCCATAGCTAGCCGTCTAGAATATCCTCAAAGACCATCAGGTTGATGTTTATCCACTTAGTATTAACATGCAAATACATTTATTCTTAGAGGAGCAGAAAATGATGTTCATAATAAACCAGAATCCTTTAAACACTATATGTTTGGTTCATCAAGGACAATAAGAAAGAAAATCAAATGTAATTAAAATTAGTTAGAGGATTACATTTTCACATTGTTTAAACAATATGTAGAAAATTGTAAGTCAAATAAATTTAAAGTAGGATATAAGAAAAATTATTGACTTAAATTTTACCTTTTTTCCTTCACTTTTTCCTTTTTTCCTTTTCTATTTCCTCTATTTTGTACTAACTTCACAATTTTCCAAGAACCAAACATAGCCTAAAAGCTAAAGTAAATGGAGCAATGATGACAAATAGTACAACAACAGGTGTATTTGATGAATTATAGGCCAGTAACTTAAAGAAGTTTCTAAACAAGTATATTTTTAGTCAAGTCATGTAAAACATGTTCCATCAAACCCTTTAGCAAGGAACTAACAAGTGAGAGAATAGAATAAAACCAGTTTGATAAGTGGAAGTAAAGGCAGGGAAATAAAACAACTCCGAGTATCATATGTTCCAACTCTCAGTGGAATACGCAAATCGTAGCTCAGATGTGACGTCCAGATAAATCCTGAACCAAGGAGGGAGTATAACAGGTAAACTGTAGAGCATACACCAACCTATAGAAGAAGTAAATAAAAAGAGCATGACACCCCACAACCACACTTCCAAAAACAACATTGATAGCTAAGCTGCAACCTCATAAGACTCCACCCTTAATCTGATATGTCCATGCAGATAAAGCTAATCCTCATCATGAGAGAAGTTATCTTTGGACCCCAATTCATATTGAGTTTATACATGCCAAGACTCCCACCTCTAATTACATCTTTCTAGAGGACAAACTTGAAGGACTTGGGAACCCAGGTATCCTTGTCCTTGAATAATTGCCATGGAAATAATTTTCTTCCTAATATTCTCTCTTCATTTAGGTTTTTCTTTGCAATATTTATAAGCACAAAGGCCAAATTTAATTAAAAATTTCTGCAGTCTAACTTTATCAATATCAATTTTATATAAAAAAGAACTGTGGTTATATTAGTACCAGTAACATGAATTAGTGCTTCATCTAAAGGAGCTGAAAAGTCACCAAACCGATAAATGCCTTCCTTTGAACCAATTGCACTCAACAAACTCTGCAAGACCAAGTAAGTCAAAGCAAAATCACTTGGGCTGATACATCATTTAGCTTAGGCAGTCCGGAGAATCAATAAGTTGATTGTACTGTATAGCATAAGCACATATAAATAAACATGATAACAAAGACAAATCAATAAAATGATCAATATAAAGTTGAGATGAGCACATTCTTCGGATTGTATGTAATATACAACAAGCTAATACAATTTCTCTTTAGCAAAGGAATATGAACTACCAACAGAATAACACCACAGTGGATCACCGTTCCGAGCGCAAGTGCAACATCTTCACCTGTATGACATATCATCAATGTGTATCTCCCAGTCGCCTTCACACAAACGTCAAACACCTACGCGTGGCAAGTTGCTAAAGAAAAAATGATAATAAACTGGAACAAGAACATCGAATCAAATTCGCCAGAAAAACCTAAAGTTAAATTAAAAGTACTGACATCCAACATATGATCGAGAAAGGGGATTCCTGTATCATTTTGAGCAACGCCTGAACCATCCATGTTTATCGAGACCATTACATTGGTTTCTTTCGTAACCCTCTTAACCTCCACTGGCCCAATGCATTCATTTTCACAACACTGCCAAATTCAAACCAGCGAAACAGAAAATGAAAAACTAAATTAAAAGAAAATTAGGCTTTGACCCGTGCCAATGGGAAGACGTTATCGGAGAGCCATTCATCAAACTACAATGAAGCACAAGAAACCATCTGGGGATCCATTAGAGTAGTGTAGAGAAACTGGGCCCTTCAAGACAGAGATGATTGGTCTCTTTCAAGCGTGTGGCAGCGAGAGTTCGGTATGAAACCCTATCCCTATCTTTCAGTGATTGTGAACCTTGTGACGAAGAACAGTATTCAGAAGGATTGTATGCAGAAAGCTCCATTCCAGTTTCTGCCTGGCAAGCAAAGAAAAATAAAAGAAGTGGGCAGGCAGGGTTGGGCTTAAGACTCAGCAATACCATTTATTGTAAGATGCACACAACGGTAAGAAAATTATCTTAAATGTAGTTTGTTATACATGCCAAAATAATGCCCATATCCTTTTCTTTTTCCCTTTTTCTTTTAATAACTTTGGGTGTCGTAGTTTACGCGTACCTCTATTAATATCCATGATTGAGATAACAATCGATAAATTTTTTAGTTGACCTATGGAGACTCTGTTGGCAAAATTTATTTTATTGTTGAATTTATTTTTTCATGAGTCATGGCCTAGAGTTTAGGAGGTGTGACTTTACGTTGAGTCTTTCAACTTTTTCTATTTTAGGTAGCACATTTATTGCTTGTTAGCCTATTTTGTAGGAGTTGTTGATAATGGAGAGTGCTAGATATGAGACCTTTTCTTTAGGGAATTTGGTTGTGGATTGTGCCTATCAGCTGCTCAAACTCTTCATAGGAATAAAGTGAGAAATCTTCAGTTGACACCTTTGTCTCCATTTTTCTGTCAAATTGTCTGCAGTAGATTTGGGTCATTATCAATTGTAAAGAATCCGGGCCTCACGACTGAGTGCATGTGAGGTGTTTGATAAATTTCTTTAACTCAGCCCCACAGTCATGAATCAAAGCGCTTGTAATTTGCAAAAGAGATGTCAAACCGAAGGGAACTTTTGTGTAGCCACTATTCCTCGCTGATGGTCATTATGACCATCGAAAGACGCCACGCTTAATTCTTTACTACTTAAAAGAGTATTTGGCCGCTTGTTGACTGAATTCATACACCAAAGAAAGCGTTTCATTATTATGCCAGAAAAGCTGAAGCTGACGCTAAAGCTCAAAGACTAGAGAGCAAAGAACTATCTCTTTCAAGCCTATCGACGTTCCATATCGAGACTATTCTTTGCAAAGATACATCCAAAGATATTTGGGATTCAATGAAGAAAAAATATCAAGGCTATTCTAGAGTGAAGCCACAACTTCAAGCCTTTATGGATTTCGTTATTGCAGATTTAAGGACATGAAGCCATATAAGCCTTGTTTGAGAACTATGAAGCCTGTAAATAAGATGATGCCATGAGAACAAATACTGACGCGTTATAGTCGAGTGTGCCCCGCTTCTATGACGCCGTAATTTAATTATGTTGTTTGTTCAATCGAAGAGTCAAAACATGATTGGCCTTCTCGATGAATCGCAGAGCCTTTGCCGGGTCCATGACCGTAAAATGAACCGGGTTCAACAAAAAAGAGAATAAGCTTTTAAACGCTTCTAATGAATACTCATTCCAACAAATTAAGAGGAAGAGTAAAGGTAGAGGACGAGGAAGGGGAGATCGAGGGAAACAGATGGCTATAGAAATGAGATGGTAGCGTAAATTTTAAAGCCAAATAATGATCAATTTCTGGCAAAGACGAGTCGATATCATGACAAATCTAAGGTAGAATGTTTTAAAATGTCATAAACATGGTCATTATGTTTCGAATGTTACACTAGCCTATCGATAAAGAAAAGGAGAAAATTCAAATTTCAGGAAGACAAAAGGAACCATAAACTTTGTCGATGGCTATCCATGAAGGAGAAAAGACCGAAGCAGATATTTCGCACAGGATACGTAAGTGCAATAATCACATGAGAGTGCAAGTCTTCTTTTTCAAATTTAGATGAAAGTTTCACTTAACGTTACGCGATTTCTCTACTCGGTGGAAAGTAATGGGAAAAGGTGATATTAAAATAAAAACAAAGAATGGTTTTGTGGAAAGAATCTCTAATGTTGTATGTTCCTAACTGAAGTAACTTGTTATGCCAGTCAATTACAAGAAAAGGGTTATGTTATCACTATTTTAAACAAGGTGCTTAGAAATTACGATCCCTGTTAGAGGTGCTATCATAAAGGTTCAGTGAGTTCTAACAAATTATTGAAGATTGAAACTGCTCAAGCCATCTTTGATGGTTGAAATAAAATCCTTCATGGTTATGGCACTATCGTTATGGCCACTTTCGAAGCCAGCGGATTAAACACTTAAACAAAAGAACATGTGACAGCCTACCTCAAATAATACTCCTTCCCAAGTTTAGGAAGAATGCGTTGTCAAGTAAACAACATTGCCTTCACTTCCTAAAAAAACAAATATGGAGAGCAAAGGATGTTTTCTGAGCCATTCAGATATGTATCCGATAAATCCATCTTCTAATGGAGGTAAAATGATTTAATTACCTTCATCGATGATTTTTCAAGGAAAATCATTTATTTTTCAAGTAGAAAATCAGTTTTTTCAGATTTAAGAACTCAGTTTGCCAATGAGGCCGGAAAACCATTAAGACCCTTCAGACAGATCGTGGGTGGTGAATATCATTTAACTCGCAAAGAATCCTGCTGAATCGTTTATACACCACAAAGAAGAAAAATGGTATCGTAGTAGGAAAACAGACAATTCTCATGGTGAGAAGCTTGTCGGTACCAGGAAGAGTTCCAAAGACTTTTCGCCGTGGGGCGTTGAATCGGAGTATTTATATTTAATAAGTCCAACCTGTCATTCAAAATAATACACTAGAAATGCTTCAGCAAATCATTTCCTGCATCTGGATGCATTGCATATGCTCATATTCCCGATCGTAGTAGCCAAGAAACTTGACGACAAGGTAGAAAAATGTGTCTTTTTGTATGGTGTGTGTAAGTGATGCATCTAAAGCTTTACAAATTGTTTAATCCATTAACAAAGAAGGTTGTGGCCGTGGGATGTTGTTTTTGATGAAGAAAATACTGGGATTGAAGGCTGCGTACTTTAATCAAGTTCTTGATGATAATGATGTTGAATCGTGAGCATGTTCATAATCCCGGTATGCCCAAAGTCATCAAACACAACTCAAACAACCACTAAAACTTCACAACCGCTGTCAAGTAAACGAAGAAGAAGCTCAACCAATCGGGCTCTAGCCCCATCAAGGTCCACCCGATGGAAGATTATGAGGTAACTGGGTTAAGCAATCCAATTACTCATTTTGGCTTTTTTGCTGATTGTGATCCTACAACTTTTGAGAGTGCTGTCAAAGAAGAAAAATGGAGAAAAGCCATGGATGATGAAATCAATTCCATTGAGAAGAATGACACTCGAGATGTAATCTTCCTAAGGGGCAAAAACCATTGGTGTAAAGTGGGTCTCTCAAGACAAAGCTAAATAAAAGTGGTGGAGGTTGACAACACAAAGCACGCTTGGTGGTAAATGATACAAGCAACAGACGCAAGGTTGGTTTGTTCGCTGTATATTTTCCCCACTAAGACTGACACTAGAGCAGTGTTAGGTTACAAGAACAAGAAATTCCCGGGCCTATCTTCCAGCTTAGATGTTAAACGCTCTTGCATGGCTATTTGGAAGAAAGGTGTATTTATTGAAATGAACTCTGGTTATTAAAGTCGAATGAGTGATAAAGTTTATAGTCAAGAAAGCCCTTTATGGACTAAACACATTCCAGGCTCGTGAGCAGTCATATTAAGGCTTATTTCCTTAAGGATGGTTTTATAAAATGCTCCTTATGAGCATACTATGTTTGTTAAGGTCAGTGATGGAAAGGAAAATTTCAATTTCCATATATGTCGATGACCTCTTATTTACTGAAATTGTGATACCATGTTTGGTGAATCAAGAAGTCCATGAGGAATGTGAATTTGAAATGTCACTGGATCTTGGTTTGATGCATTATTTTCTCGGTAATGATTTAATCAGATGATGGAATTTTCTCTCAAAAGAAGAAATATGTGGGAGAAATTTTTAGAATAAATTTCATATGAAGGATTGTACTTGTAAGCACTAAATTGGAGTGTGAAACAAAGTATACAAAGATCATGATGGGAAGAAGGTTGATACTATACAAATTGTATTTGATGTCTACAATATACATATATACGTAGTTCTTAAGTTTAATCACAGATAATAGAAAATCCCACGAAAGGGTACTGCTTGCCAAGAGGATCCTTCGTTATTCGTAAGAACCGAGGCTCGGGATATATTACAAAAAGGGTGAAAAATCTAGCTTGGTGGGTTTTACTGACAGTGATTATGCAGGGGATCAAGATGATAGAAGGAGCACTTCTGGCTATGTTTTATGCTTGGAACAGGTGTTATTTCTTGGTTGTCTAAGAAGCAACCAATTGTCACCTTACAGAAGCTGAATTTGTTACGGCTACTACTTGTGCTTGCCAAGCCATATGGTTGAGAAGAATACTGAGAGTCGCAGTCATCAATTGAGCAACTAAAATACTATGTGATAATAACTCTACAATCAAGTCAAGCCAGCAACCTGGTACTACATGGAAGAAGAAGCAAGCACATTGATGTGAAGTTTTATTTCTTGAGAGACTTTTGCAGGGATGGAACAATTGATTTGATTCATTGTAGGAGTGAAGACCAAGCTGCTGATATATTCACCAAGGCACTCAAAAGTAATTGTTTGTGAAGCTGTAGAATTATTAGGTCTCAAAGAACAAAGAGATTCGGTCAATAAGATTGTAAACTGGATGTTAGTAAACATTAGCTTAAGGGAGAGATTGTTGGTAAAATTTTAATTTTATTATTGAATTTATTTTTCATGAGTCATGGCCTAGAGCTGTAGAGGTAGACTTCTACGTTGAGTCTTTCAACTTTTTCTATTTTAATTAGCACATTTATTGTTTGTTAGCCTATTTTGTAGGAGTTGTTGGATGATGGAGAAAGTGCTAGATATGTGACCTTTTCTTTAGGGATTTTGGTTGTATATTGTGCCTATTTGAAGTCTCAAAATATTCTGAATAATATGAGAAATTTTCAGTTATACGACATCCTTCATCTCCATTTTTTCTGTCAAAATTATTCACGTAGACTAATACTTCGACCATTGGAAAGTAAATCTTTAACCTAATGACCCTAATGAGACTGAATAAGTGATTATTGGCAAGCAACTCCAAGACGGCTCAATTAAACAATCACCCCTTAAGGTTAAAATAATACCCATATTGGTAAATTAACCCACCCCTTTTAAAACATAAAAAAAAACGATCTTATAAAGTATAAAATTGTTGAAAATGCTTTGATGCCAAATGCTTTGTAATTAATTATTTGATCTGGAAACTGAAGTTATTTATGATAATAAATTTTGCATATTCATATCAATTTAGGATTTATTTAAATTTACTTTACTGAATAATGTAGTAATATTATTTATTACTTTTTGTTTGTTGTATAATGTATATAACTAATTTAATTGACATGTAATGTTTTTTTGAAAAGAAAAATAATTTTATTGATTTAAACTTACAATAGATCGATAGATCTAAAATACAAATTGCTAGAAGTATGTTTTGATAGATTTTCTTATGGAATTCATCATAACATAAAAAAAAAGCACAAGATTCGTGGATGCGCGAGTGTGCCAAGAAATTAAGGTATTTCTAAATTAAAACTATGTCGAAATCTAACTTTACGAAGTCGAAAACCTGAGATTCTGGGCCTCGATACCTCAGACCCAAGCAAAATACTTAAAATTTGACCGACCAAAGCCTAAGAGAAAGTCAGATGATTTAAATAAAGATAACAAACTTCATTATAGAATTAGACAAAAAATGAAATACTTAAGCAAGAAAGTTTTGAAGTAACAAAATACTTGGATAAAAATAAAAAACTAAGCTAAGAATCTGTAGTAGACTACTGATGAACTTGTAGAAAATAAAAGAAATGATGAAATGTTCTGGTTTTTTGTGTGTTCAAAGTTCATTTGATTGTGAAAATTTGATTGTTTGCTATGATGTTGAGTTTTCCTTTTATAAACATTTCTCAGTAGCTACACAAATCCACTTTCTCTAATAACTGTCCATATACCCACTAGAGTCTTGTTCTTTAAGTAACTTTCCCCACTTCCAATAACTGCTCACGCATTCTGCCATGTCATGACTTGGAAAAAAAGTCTCCCCTATTTTCTACCAAAGCCTCATTCATAATGATAATTTTTTAACAAATTATATAAAATTTCCAAAACGCCCTAAACCTTACAACGATTCCTACTGCCGCTTCTGATTAGATTGGGCCAGGTCATTTAATATATGAATTCACCATTTCACAACCAATCACTAAAATTATTTAAATACCATTGTATTCAAAATTTATTTTTAGTTAAACAATCGTCTCCTCGTATATAATACGGTCCATGTGGGCCATGTTTGTATGTATTAAAAGTTTTTATATGTCCAAAAGGCTTATTTTCTCTTGTTCTTCTCATTCTCATCGTGTATACCTGTGCGCAACTTACTCATTTGGATGGATTATCAACGAAACAACTTGTACCTAAAACTAAATGACAAAGTCTCATTATTCATACCGACATTTTAACAAATTATATAAAAATTCTCAAAACGTCCCTAAACCTTTTTCATGGGTCGATTCTCACGGGTTCGGGGCTTTCTGATTAGATCAAGGCTAGGGTTTAATATACGACCAAATTTCATTTCACAACCAATTGGGTCAAAAACATTTAACACCATTAGGCCCAAAAAAATTTATTTTTAGGTAAACAATTGTCCTCGATATAATACGGTCCATGGGCCATGTTTGTATGTGTTAAAGTTTTTTATATGTCCAAAAGGCATATTTTCTTGTTCCTCATTCATCGTGAGGCCCAAAGTGCAACTTACTCATTTGATGCTGACATCAACGAAAAAAACGAGCCATAACCTGAGTCTGATTGGAGGAATTGAAGAAGCCTAGAGTAATACCTCGAGAAAAGCCTCCACCAATTTTTCTTTCAAACTCACGTAATGTCGATCTCCCTTCCATCAGTCATGGCCATCAATCGCTCATTCGGAAATACAATAGTGACCATGGAATAACGCTGTTGTCATAGATCATTGCAAATTCCTCCATGTGTTCATGGTCGCGCATGACATTGCGACATGGAGAAGCACTTCACTTCGTCGTGACAAGGGTGTCTTTGTCACAGCGAGCACCTTCGTTGTGACGTACCCGAGACTATGACATTTTCCATTCTTCTTCTTCGTCGTAGCAAGCACTTCCTTTGTTGCGACATATATTTTTTTTGTCGTGATGTCTTCGTATGCAGGACTCATCAACTTTTGTTTTCTTTCAATTCTTCCATGAATTTGCTTGATTTTCATTCTATAACTATTTCATGCTCTCCGTCACGTCGCGACGTGGAGAAGCAACGTCGCGACTTGGAAAAGCAACGTCACGATGTGAAGAAGCAATGTCGTAACGCTTGACCGCCGCCACCGAGCTTTCACAGCTTTTTTCCTTGATTTTCCATTCCTGGCGGATAACCTATCACTTGGTGCAATGATGTAACAAGTCCATTTCTTTAGAGAAATCTTGTATTTGAATGTATAGTGGCTACAAAGCCCACTTTCCTTTACTTCAATTCAGCATGAGGGCTTATTTTCTCAATCTTAGAGTGATTATGATACCCTATCATGAACTTGTTCAGTGTTATGTTCGGGGAAATACGGTACCTATGGCCTAGAGGTTTCACCTTATTCACTGATATTTCCGCTCCCATCTCCCTAATCTTAGATGGCCTTGTCTCCCTGGGAAATTGTGAGGGAATCTCAAGAAGTTTGTGTTTTTTAGGTGAAGTGGCCAAAGGCCAACTTTATTGCCTCAAAACATATCTTAGAACTGGTCTCATACCTATTTCTCCAATCACCCAAATGGTCTTGGGACCTATCTGGAGAGGGAACAAGAACTTCCTTGGAGAAATCAGTGTGCTGATGAATGTAATGGCCAAGAAGCCACTTTTATCACTAGGTCATCCCATATTTCTCCAATTCTACAATGGTCATGGAACCTACTTTGGAGAATTGATGACACAACAAGCCCATTGGGAAGAGCCTTTATATGTGGTTAATAGGGACTGCCAAAGCTTACTTTTAACCCTAATTAAATATCACTATCTATTTCCCCGCATTTAAAGACCATGAGACCTACTTTATTTATTCATAAACAATTTGAGGGTATAACACGATGACATTGAGGAATACAAAGGTTTTGTTAATGAGTGGCCAAAACAACTTACTTTATCACTTAAAGTAACTACTAAGAATAATAAATTCCAAATGGTCAACGGGACCTATTTTACTATGATTTCATTCCCTACCTTAGTTTTCTGGCAAGATCCGGAAGATTTCACTATCAGGAAAGTATTTCGAGGTATTTCCCATCGATAAACCTTGTAGGGTTCCTTCAAGGCTTGATAGCCGCAGTATTTCCAGCAAAGATTGGTGAACCTCAATACCCTCCCAACCAGAGACCATTTCCCCAACTATTTGCCTTTAGAACCGATGGGTGGCACCACTTACCAAACGTAGCCCTTATTCAAAACTTTCGACTGTTTGTTGGTTGCCTCGAGCCACCTTTTCTGGATCACGATGTGGTCGGCGTTTGTAATCTCTTCCCATCCATTACCTCAAGTTCCATTATTTATGGCCTCATCAGATTTCTTTAAGGATTAAGGTCATTATGCTCGGATACCATTGGGAGAAGGAACTACCACTTCCATCGAAGCTTTACATCTGGCCCATGTTACAAAGAGTAAGGACTTATCCTGTAGATTCTCTTTAGAAGTTCTATAAACTCAAGGTCTTAGATAAAATTATATGTCAATCTCTGTGGATTATCCCATCTTCTAGATGCCGATCAACACTTTATTATAAACTTATGCCCGCCCCCATTTTCTCGGGGCATAAAGGAATGGATCCGATGAGAACAATGCTCACGCCTTTCTGGCAAAATAAGCCATTCATCCCTAGTGAACATAGGCCTTGGTCAGTTGTAATTAATTTAGGAATTCAAATATATGAATGATATGTTCCTTTGATTTGACTGATCACATCCTTTCACAATCCCTTAATGGTACCGCCTCCACCCACTTATAGTGAAGTAGTCTCAGAGCAACTAAGATGAAGTCGTGGTCCTTTCATGAAGTCGAGATTTTTTTCAAATTAAGTCCATGACCCATCCTCTAAAAGGCCATGGTTTCAATACACTGGTGGAGTTACACAACAACTCTTGTATGCCGTCATACTTTTGACACTATTGGCAGCCCCCTTAGAGTAATCTGATGTAGTAACTTAGGATAGTTGGCCAAAATAGTCATGCTCCTAATCATCCATTTATTTTTATCTCGGCTTGATGCAGTTCCCTTCATGAATCTCTGCTCATCCTTCTATGCTACATATCTAGGAAGGATGTGACATCCGAGCAAAGAACCCACACAGTCCCTTTCTCGTACACCCTCGCTTTCAACATTATTTTTGCCTTAGGCTTGCCGGTTTTTTATAAGCTGCGTGACTCCGCCAACTTTGATGATGCCTAACCTCTCCCACATGGTAGAGAAATATTGTTTAAGGTATTTCCCATTTCCCTTGCAGACATTGAATGTGTTTTTGTCATCAAGAGAAGGTTTTAAGTATCACATTTTAGGCCTAGCTTCTTAAGGTTCAATGATATTCTCAGAATGGTTTCATCTATTGTAGGTTGTTTTTGTTTCACTTTTACTAGGCTTTCCTCCATCTCCTTTAATTTGAAGAAAGCTAGCAAAGTTAGAGAACTAGTAGAATAATTCAAGGAAAAAAGATTTGTACATATCATAATGCTTCAAACTACTTCGTTTGAATTGCAAATAGACTCAACATTCTCTATAGCTTTTCCTTAAGATTTGGTTTTCTCTAGACTAGGAATCACATTTTCCTTAAGATTCTATGCCTCCTTTGGCTTTCTATGCAACATTTCTCTAGGAAGTTGTCTTTTCTCTATGCTTCTTTGTCTCTGCATTCTCCCTTTTTGAGTTTTTGGTGAGCTTTTGAGAAAATTTCTTATACTGCACCAAATGCCATTCTTGTACAGGTGAGATGGTAGGAGGAACTTTAAACCTTTGGGGTATTTTCCTTCTTGAAGGGTCATTCATGCCCTTTTCCCTTGGAAACATGTCTCTCTTTTGAAGAAACATTATTTTCCTTAGAGAACTTCTTATTCTTTTCGCTCATGTTTCGCTTCAATGCATGGTATGGATACCTTCCATTATATTTCCATTCTCTGGCCAGAGACAAGCCTTTCCACAAGAAGTCATTTTTGTAAGTCAAGTATTGCTTAGGAATCCATACCTTTCTTACCCTGACATTTGGTGAAAATCTCACAACCTTCTTTAAATTTAGCATAGCCCTCAATTTAGTAGCAGCTATGTTGATTGAAGCTATTGGTGGAAATGGATCTTCATCAATCATTATGGCTTCCTTTCCTCCAGGGGGCTTCACCATGACTTCCTTTTCTTTAGGGAACTTCATTGTGACTTTCTTTTCTCCATAAAACTTCATTGT
The DNA here is from genome assembly GCA_016808115.1 of Tetrastigma voinierianum. Classification (NCBI taxonomy): domain Eukaryota; kingdom Viridiplantae; phylum Streptophyta; class Magnoliopsida; order Vitales; family Vitaceae; genus Tetrastigma; species Tetrastigma voinierianum. The sequence goes on along the minus strand of JAEQBH010009412.1, from coordinate 12,389 downwards.
GACTTCCTTTTCTCCAAGGAAATTTATCGTGACTTCCCTTTTTTCCGTGAGAACTTACTATAGACTTCTTTTTCTTTCTCTGTTAACTCACCACATGACTTTATTTTCTCTAAGGAAATTCCATCTGACTTCCTTGTTGACTTATCTTGTATAACATTCCTGAAACTCCAACAAGAATTAGTACTTTGATTCTAGGAGTTGTAATACTTACATTAGACTTTTCCTCTAAGCTCATCTTTGCTAGGAAGTTGGTGATCCTGAGGAAAAGTGATGAACTTCTCCTTCAAGGAACAAATTTTAGTGTTTAAGTTAAGCATCGAATGTATACTGAGCTCGTAATGAGGCTTGTGACTTTCCTAGTTCAGTAAAGGGAGTGCCGCCGCATAACAAGTTAGAGAATTCGTTGTCTCCATTGCCATTCTTTCCCCGCAGCGGTCGCACATGCCCCTGCCTCCATTGTGCCAAAGCCCTTCATATGCTCCAAGTCAGGTAAGTGGATTAGTCTAAGCAGTAACTCTACGTGACATGACCATACTGCATTAGTTATTTCAAGCACGTTTTCAGAGTACCACCTCTTCTAATGGGAGAAAGGTATCTAACCTTTGCTTGCATAGGTGAGCGGTTAAATTCACCAACTTCTTCCAGGTTCTCAGAATGCTGACCCTCGAGTTCGTTAGAAAATCTCCTTTTAGGCTTAGAAGCAACTTCCTACCTTAGTCAGCCTTTTAAACCGTATGACTTAATATTATTGCTTCATTTCTTCCATAAAGGCGCCTATGTTTCACTGCTGCCTTTATTTTTACCGGTATGAGAATAAATCCATTAAAATTATTAGACAAAAGAATAGGTACATTCACATTACTTGCACCCTTTCCTTCCACTTGTTCAATAGGGTTGTTAGATGATTCTCGTCATTTATTGAGTTAATCTATTAAGCTTATATGTTCCAATTGTGGTTAAACTTTTTTCCTTCCTATGCTGTTCGCATCATCGCATTATGAGTTCATAGACTCTACAATTGTTTTTACTCACTTTGGCTGCATTTTTCAGCAAAAATGGGTCACATTGTGGAATATGCACAACTATAAGCAAAACAAAAGATGTGTAGATTTCATTGGAAAGATAGGTCCCACTGATTTCACAAAGATGTGTCCCATGTGGCGTGCCAAAATATGTTTCGGTGGTTTTAGTGGAATTCACCGTAACATAAAGTTTCACTTAAATTGGTGGATACACGTATCGTGCCAGAGCTCATATAGTATTTCCAACCGAAACTGTGTTGAAATCTAACTTCCGCCTGCCGTAAAACCTGGATTCCCTAGTTCCCTTGACAATTCTCAGATCTAAGCAAAAAATATTTCTTTGAAAATTAAACTCGACTGCTAAGAGAAAACTGTATGGATTAGTTTCGAATATAACAAATTAACAGAATTATACCGAAATGAAATATTGTACAAGAAAAGTTTTCAAGAATAAAATACTTGGACAAAAAATAAAAACTGTTTAATAATATGGAAAAACTACTTATGAACTTTCAGAGAAAATAAAGAGAATGTCAAATTCTCGTCATTATGTCCTGAAAGTCGATTCTTGATCAGGAAAATTCTGGCCATTGTTTCAATGTCAGTCTTCATTTTATGTATTTCTCAAGAACCCGCACTCAACCCACTTTCCAATAATCGTCCACGCCCCCACTCAGAGTCTTTTTTCAAGTAACTTTCCCCGCTCTCTAATAATCGCCACGTATTCGCTCATGTCATGACTTGGAAAAAGTTCCTCCATCTTCACATTTTAAAACAAAGTCTCAATATTCTTAAATGGCAACTTTCTCGACAAATTATTTTTAAAATTTCATAAATGTCCTAACCTTTTCATACGGCGATTCTCACGAGATCGAAGCCGATCAAGGCCTTGCCGCTTGATATATCAATTCGCCCATTCAATTACCAATTAGGGCTGAAAAATTATTTAAATTATCTGGGGCCTAAAACTTATTTTTAGTGTAACAAAGTCATTTCCCAATTTCGGGTTTTTTCACAAAGTGGGGCTTCTTCCACTAATATGAATTTGTTCTTGTTTTCCTTTATTTTTTCGTGTTTTTGTCACCGACTTATAGCGACAGGTTTTAGCACCGACTTGTTGCGATATGTAGTTATGTCATCAACGATTGACTCTTTGTGGGTTTTCGTGTTGATAGTTCAAATGAAAAAATTCGATCCAGTTGAGTCATCAATCAAATCATGTTCACAAGATAGAAAATATGTGGAATCTTAGGTATTCTAGACATTTTAATATTATTAAATGCCTTGTTCGATCATTTTTGCTATTAACCTGAATGCCACTATCCTTAAATTTTTACATTTTATTATTGTTATATCATTGTATTGCTAACTCAATCTATAATCACTATCTCTTTAAAAAAAGAAGCTAAAAACTATAAAGGATATCCACGACTCCAGCTTCTTCAATGATATCGACGACTATAATTTGATATTTTCGACTAATCAAATCCTCTTTGTTTGTTTGAATTACCCTCACAATAAATAAAAATGTTTAAAGCACACGTCAGAATGTTCGACGACGAATCAAACGTTTCATAATAAGATATAACAACATGAAAAACAAGATAAGACCTAAATTTTATAAAAGAACTGTTTTATCGGGAAGTAGTTAAAACGTATAACCAAATATGATAAGATTTCAAAATCATGGTAAAAAAATCACCCATCTTTGTTTGATGAAAAAATGCTAAAAAAGAACAAGATAAGAGAAAATGAAGAGAGGGACGTCTAGGGTTTTAAAGGAACTTGTAATTAAACTTTTTTGATAATGTTAATAAATTTACTATTCGGAAATATTCATTAACAATATCATGTTAGTACTAAGAACAATAACTCATGCTAAATTTGATCCGAAACCTAGTCATCCCTTTGTTTTCTTTTAGCCATTTTTCGTTAGAGATGAGTGATTTTTTTGTCATTATCGCCCTGGAAACCACCACCCCATCGCTTCCTCAAACCCGCTTTTCCAATAAAGTGATTTTCTTTATATTGATCTAAGTTTGTAGCCTTATTATTTGATCTGCTTTTTTTGCGGATATTTGTCACCGACCGTCATGATCGCTGGCTTATCGCTAACTGTTACGCATGTGTAGTTATGTTTGGCCGACAACTTCTTCGTGGTTTTCACATTAGTAGTTCATATGACAAAGTTCGACCTAACATAATCATCAAATCAAATTCTATTGATCTGTATGCTTCAGATATGAAATCTCGTGGTATTTCTGTGCATTGTCAGATTATCAAACATGTGTTTTTGTTTTAATACTTTTGCTATTACGACATCGCATCATCTCTTTTTAAAGTTTTTACACTCGTGATTAATTTGAATTAGTAAATTTCTTTTCAAAAAACACAGCGATGGAAAAGTTAATTGTAATAATATTGAACATCTTGTTATTTATTTACTTAACCATTATTAATATTAACAAAAATAATCAAATTATCTAATACATAAGGATATATATGCTACTATGCATATTATAATTTTGACTTTATGACTTATTATGAATATTCTTCTTCACAATTTATACTTCCTTTATTTTTTTTGAAAAGAAAAACCTTTCTTTTAAAAAAATTCTTCACAATTTACGCTTGAAAAACATTTAAAAAGTTGTTCATCAAATCAAAATCTTTTAACTCAAAGATACTAATATAGAGCCATAAAAGACAGTATTATCATGTTGGCTCGAAGAAAAACATTCTTGGATGCCTTATCATACCGACCTTTTTCTAATCCATGTCTAACTTAAATTTTCAGAGGTCATTCAAAAGTGAGTGTTACAATTATATGAAAGTGATCACGAATAACCATTATATCAAGCAAAAGTTTTGTTTTTGTTTTTTCAATCAAATATAAGGAACCCTAGACTCATTTTCTTTCAACTTTTTATCTATTAACCCTTTATTTAAACAAAGATGTATGATTTTATTATCAGTATGAAATCATCCATATACCCTCTATCGCTTTAAAATGATTATTTGAAGTCAATCATCCATTTTCTTTGTCAATAAATTACTTATTCACAAAGATGAGGCTCTTATTTATTTTCTGATTCCGGCTGTTGTCTTAAAGACGCGGTACGATTATTGTCGCCTTCACGCTGCGACGTGGCTGTCATCGCTCGATGTAACGAGCGGGTTGTCTAGTATGATGTTTTGTATTTACTGCTGCGGCGCGCCATTTATTTATATTTTGCTGACTAACAGCAAATATATATGATCCAAGACAAAAAATCAAATCAATAATCGTTAATGCTATAAACCGGAGTCATAGATATTCTAATCACAAAAATAATATCAAATGTGTAAACTCAACAATCAAATATATAGTCAACGATTCATTACGCTTATTAACCTCTAATATTGTTTTATCCTCTTATGACAGAATAATTTTTATTCAATATTTCTATCGATATATCATATTTGAATTAATAAAATTATTTTTCCCTTCAGAATTTAAAGCCATTACTTCATTTCTTCTTCAGCCTCTTTTTGTTATTATCTATATTTTCAATTGTATGTATAGACACACATCTTAGCAAAAGCAAAACTTTGAATAAGCGTGTAGATATATTGAGAGTTAACAATGAAAACTTACTAACTCTCAAGAGATGATTCCATTATAAGCAAGAGGTTGGTTTATATAGCCATACAACTACTAAGTCCACGAAAAGAATTAAAAAGAGCACCAGATGTTATATACTGTGCCTAATTCTAACAAACCACTAAATCGTGTCCCTAATAACAAGGGGATTATTAACAACCAAATTGACCAACTCAACTACATCATAAACATATAGTAAATTCAACATTCCCTCCACAGAACCTGATGCTATACACAAAACATCAGTTTATCTCAGATTCTGAACAAACACCAAGTAGACTAAAGAACACAAATGTCTCAAGCTTCAATGGTTTTGTAAATATGTCACTAATTTGCTTTGAACTCGACAATATATTAACTCAACTGTGCCTTTGTGAGTTCACTGAGAAAAATGGAACCTATATCAATGTGTTGCTTTCGCTATGTAGTACCTGATTTTAAAAGTTAAATAGTGAATCATATCACAATGAATTGTCGAGACCACAAACATACTTCACTTCTTTTCACAATCTTCTTAGCCATATAGCTTGGACACGCGCAAGATGCAAATATGATATATTCCACTTCAGAGTTGACAAAGAGATCAAACGTTTTTTGAAGACCATGATATCAAGCCTGCACTGAGGAAACACATGTAATGGATAGGTGTTAGATTTACTATATGTTTATGATGTAGTTGAGTTGGTCAATTTGGTTGTTAATAACTCTTTGTTATTAGGACACGCTAGTGGTTTGTTGGGGTCTCGACTCGGTATGTAGCATATGTGTGCGTTTTTTCTGCTTTTATTTTCAGGACTTCAAGTGAAGTTGTGGCTGGCTATATAAGCCAACCCTTATGCATAATAAGATCATCTCTGAGTTAAGAAGTTTTCATCGTTAACTCTCAATATATCTACACGTGAGACGCAGCCCCCACCTGGCCTCGACAAAAAATCGTATGTTAGCTTGAGGTTCTTGCAAAGAAAGAAAGAAGACATGTCCAAGGGAATTACAGAGTGTACTACCTATCCTCTGCATTGACATCACACCATTACATGTTAATTTGGTAATTTCCCATCTATGACATGAGGTCGTGAGACTGCCGCAAGAGCCGTAGAGTGGAGGGCGCAGACAGGTTAATAAAATGGGGCAGGCTGCATGAATTGAGTTCTCGAAAAGATCTCGGGGAAGTCAAAAATTATCTCTTTCAAAGTGCCATGACTTCGCGACTCAAAACCATCCTCAAGAAAATACTCGCAGCAGGTCAGGACTCACCAAACATAAGTTTTCGTGACAGCCCGTGTCAACGTGCTCATTACAAGCTCTTCGCAGAGTTTGAAATTTTGCAATGAAGTGAAGTATAAACCGCTGACGAATATTTTTAATCCCCGAGACCGAGGTTTACTGAACTCAGCACTCACATCCTCATGAGATTTGGAGATTAGTTTATTGCACAATAAATCATAAAAATAAATAAAAATAAAAACAACGAACCAGCATATAAACATGATATATACGTAAACAGAATCTCCACCCTCTGTCTCCATATAAAATAAAGAATCACCTCATGCCAAATACAATACTCACACTCCACATACACATCCAGACCGTAGGTGGTTGCGGCAAATACAATCAACTACTAGGAACTAAATCAAATTTAAATAGGGAGAAAGAGCACATCACACATCTTTCAGACATATGCTCAACAACGGTTTCTCTTTTTTCTTCTTCCACTTCCTCAGTAGGATAATTACAATGCCAGCATCTGAACCTCTGTTTTAATCCAGAGCTGGTTCAGGCAAATCATCCATCCCAACCCTCGTTTCTCCAACCCCAAGCCTTGAAACTACACTACGTCTTGACTACTGATTAAACATATCACATAGATACGGTATGATGCCTTGCACATCTCCATCTTTATTCCCTTTTCCTGCATCCAACCCCACCCAACCACTACCTCAAACCTCTCTCTTCGCTTTCCTCCTTTGCGTCAGAATCTAAATGTTATTGATGTCTTCTTCTCACTTCTTCGTCTAAAGCTTCTGGGTGATGAGTATAACTGTATACGCTCCATCATATACATATATGATGATTGTTTTTATAGCGCAAATCAAAAGGCCACACACTACTACATACTTTGGCTGTATCGTCTACTCCTTTACTACAATATAAAAATTGGAAGCACTAGTTGAGACTCTTAACTCTAATATATAGGGGAAAAGAAAAATAAACGCATTGTTATCAATCTAATTTTTGTCAAGATATATAGTATATATATATATATATATAACCAATCTTGCCCTGGTTGAGTCTAACATGTATTCCAAGTTGACCTGGACTGACCCTGACCTCACTCATCTCTGACATTACTTCAGTCCAAGATGGTAAATATCTGTCATTTCACAAAGCATCATTCCTAATGAGAAGCAAATTCTCCCACAAAGCCCCCCAAAGTAACCAAAATATAAGAAGATGCTTCAATCATACTATAACACACAAAAATTCTTGGCAGAATCATAATGAGAGATCATAGTCACCAGAAAACATCACCCAAAAAAAAAGAAAAAGAAAACACCAATGTATTCAGAAAAATAAGTAAGTTCTATACGCGTAATAAAAGAATAATAAGATAGCTCTAACTATAATTGCCTATAACATCTCAATGAGTATAAGAGTTTTTGGCATTACATTAAAATGACATGCTTGAGTTTTATTACTGCCTCAAAAAAACAACTAAAACAATTATGAGGTGTTTAAACAAAAACTAAATAAGACAGAGGTGGATTAATTAAATTGGACCCGAGTTCTGACTATGAGAGAAGCCCATAATGTCACCTAAGAAGGGATCAAGAAAATGATATACACCAGGAACACAAAAATTTTAGGCAACCAGGATACCAAGGCAACAGAACTTATGTCCACCGTGTATCATCAACAGGCTCCACAGATAGAATATGCCATACACAAAGGAGCTGCTCAAGGAACCATCTAATCCACTTCCATTGTGTACGACCAGAGTTACTAAGATCAAATGACAATTACAGGATACTCTGATAAAATGAGACCCTGTGATCCAGATATTTACATCAAGCTGCATGACACTACCAACAAAATCAGCATTCACAAATAACTATGTTCTCAAGAGCTTGACATTTTACATGTTGCATCAAGAGCGCCTCTTCGAAATTGATGCAAGAGGAATCATGCCATGCAGCAGACTTTGACTCACAGGTCATACATGCGTTGATGTTTATCCCAAATCCTGAAAGTGCCTAGTGCTATCTCAATCAAGGAACATCCCATCTCAGAGTCTCCTCCAAATACCATTAAATCCAAGTCAGTCAGTAGACTGCTACTTCCCTCAACATGAGGTATTGCATTATTTTAAACACATAGAGCCAATCTTCCTTCACACTCATCAGCCCCTGGTCTTTCAGCAGATGCACTTGAGCTGGTTTTTTCACAATCATTAGTGCACTAGAGCAAAACTTCCAAAGCAATCTCAGGATTTACCTTCCACTATAAACAAATTTGATCATTAAAATTGACTGTATAGCACTCTCACCACATCATCAAAATTAGAAACTAGATTGAGTTTTTTGATTTTCATCAACTTCCCTCAGTTATTCTGGGCAGAAATTTCACTTGAAACAGGTTCAATGAAGAAGCCGATCATCTACTATAAGGGCATCATCCATGATCACCCTTGGTGAAAGATTGTGGCACACCTCACAGGAGAAGCCAACATAGGTTTTTTTGTTCCCGACATTGTAATCCTGTACCAGTGTGGAGAGAGGGGCTTCACATCGGGAGGTTCAGCCAAATGTCCTTGTCCTGAAACAAGAATTAGAACTTACAATCCTATCACTAAATCTGGGCATTTACCTATGAGCATCACCTGCTTCACCTCTGCACGGAAGAGAACATTCCCTCTCAAATAGAGAACTGGCCTGAAACAAGATTTAGAACCTATAATCCTATCACCAGAGATCTGGGTATTTACTTCATGAGCATCACCAGCTTCACCCTCAGCACTAGAGAGAACATTTCCTTCAACTAGAGAATCCGATACTAGCTTTTCCACCTCCAGGATGCCATGACTCACATCAGAAGCAGGGAGACAGTCTATATCTGAAGTAGATGCAGCTAACTCATGGCTTGGCTGAGTAGTGGAACAATTAGTCTCTCGCCAGGGCTTGAGCACTTGCTTCCAGACCATTATCAACTTCACACTCATCAGAGGGCTTACCATGACCTTCAACAGGAGAATTCATCATGGCTTTTCCATTGGGGACTTGGACATTTGAGTCATGAGCATTGCCAACTTTGTCCTCCGAAGGAGAATGTATATTAATTTCACTATGAGAACCCAACTTATGATGCTTACCAAGAATACTGCACTTTCTATCAGAGGGAGAGGGACACTATTTCAGTAGCTTCAGCCAACTTGTTCCTGGACTGAAATTAGAACATTCAGTCTCCTCACCAGAGCCTTGGATTTCAGGCTCATGGGGATGAGAGCATCTGAAGCACCACTTGTGATAGAAGGATCAGTCACTGAGCAACTGGGTCAAGGAAATAGAGTCAGAAGCACAGATCTTGTCATTTATGCCATTTGAATGCCGCGCAATGGAATGATTATGAATAGATAAGTCAGCCCACTCAGATGAATCTACATCAGATTTAATTTCCAAATCAGGTGTATTACAACGGTTGCTTTGATCTAACTGACTTGCACCTGCAGCAAAGAATATGCATAAATTTGTGTTATATCATACATATTAGCAATTAAGACAGAGACAATGAATTGCAATCATTAACACCTGCACTAGCAGTTATGTTTCCATCAGCAGTTTTCTAGCTCCAGAAGCAGCTTCTGTAACATGTCTGGTACCGGAACACCAACATATTCATGACCTAATTTGCTTATGCGATTCCTCGAAGAGGATTAAAACCAAACTCACAGTCCATGTATGCATGAGTTCAAGGGATACAGGAATAATCAGCATTTCAACTTTGAAAGAGTAAGAGCCTGAAAGTCAGAGTAAAGAACATAAATCAGTGCTGTTAAAGGGATTTGAAGCAGGAAATAGTCAGGTTTAGAATAAAATTAAAAATCCCAGGCTGCAGTGGAAGAAATCAGCAGTTAACAATGGTAGTTCAACTATGGCTCACACAGAATGTGATATAAGTATTATTGATCCTCCAAGTCTCTGATATAAATTTCAAAAATAAAAAAAATTTGGTTTGTCAAGGGTCAACAGCAGAAATATTCCAGTGCCAGGTCTAACTTGTAAGGGATCATGGTTGAGTCAATAACTCAGATATAGGTAGATCAAAGGATGAGTGTAATCATGGGTTTTAATATACACCACTGGTCTAATATACACAAAAAGCCGACGGCACATCCCTTGGCGCCTATATATATGGCGAGTTCCAATGAAAGGCATCTCTGCTAACTGGGTTCCATGGATCCTACACAGGCAAAAAACATTGTAACACTTATTTGCACAAGAACATAGATGCACACAACATAAATAACACAGTCCATTTAACTGAAACCCACGCCAAACAAAGCAAACCCCAAGGTAACTTCAGTAACTCTCATTGACTATAGAACCAAAATGAATAAAATCAAGGGACCAACAAAGCTCCAGAAGATAGTTATGCCACCCAACCTACAAAATGAAGATATCAGTAATTGCACCAACTATTAACAACTAACAAGTAGGGAAAAAATGAACGAAGCAATGGTGCTTCATGCTTCATGGTTCCAGATCCAATTAATGATCATCTATGTGATTTCAGTTATCTCGCAGCATTTTGATCTATGGAAATAGTTTTTGTCCATTGTTGAAAAACAGTTCACTTAGTTAGAGACTAAATCCCATCCTTTCGCTGACCCATAAGAGCTTTGTCTATATGCCAAACAGTTTTCTTGATTTTACAACCAGAAATAAAATTTTCTAGACTTTCCCCCACTATTTAGATCACACAGGCGTCTATTGTGGAAAACATTTTTCTTACTGTACAGCTAGCAGGGAGACAAATTCTTTCAACTTTCTTAGCTTTACTATTTTTTCTCATCTCTGAGAGAGGAGTTTTTCTTTTATAAATAAGATTTATTAGAAAGCCAAAAAGCCACCCAAGAGGTACACGTTATTCCACCTCATACAAACAGCCCCCTAAAACCGCCAAACCATATACAAAAACAACCCCTCTCATTTACAACTCATTCAATCTAAGGATTGAATGAGGGTCGGCGACCATCCACTATAGACAATTTAGTTCCGACCAGCAATGATGACAAAACATTTGACCCTTTGTAAGGATAAATACATCATTCCTAAAGGTACATAATCATCTCTATCTTCCAATAATCACCAAAAAAATACACAAAGGACCCGGCATTCCAAACTGCCATTCCTTTCCACAAAGGAAGCATTCCAACCCATCAAGGTGTCCCACACAGAGGAAGAGAAGACCCAAGACACACCAAAAAGGTTGAAGAGTAAATCCCACAACACCCTTGTCTTGTCACAATGAAGGAGGTTTCTTCATGCTCTTGGTACAAAGGCATCTATTTGCCAAGGCAAAACCTCTCTTCCTGCTCAAAAGCTAAAATTCTTCTCCATCGTATTTCCTACAAAAAAAATTTTTGGTTGCACACAATTCTTCTAAATACTTTTCATAGGACAAGGAAAGGAAGGTCTTAGTCTCCAAGGGCCTTGTACATGGCCTTCACAGTGAAAAGACCATTCCTTAGCCTCTGCCCATTGCACTAAACTTCCTCTATCACTATCGTAGATATCTCCTAAGGCTTTGGAAAATATAGGTATTATACTGGCTTCCTTCAGAGAACGTGAAAATCCCAAAACATCATTTGCAAGAAATTGAATTTCATAGCAATACAGATAAGCATGTAGATATGAGGCACGATACCTGATTGATGCAGCAGAGATTATTTCATCACCTCTCTCCAGGATTGCAGTGTAGAAACCACTGTAGTTCAGCCGATTAAAATTTGATCTACAGAAAAAAAAAAGAAAAAAAAAAGGAGGAAATGATCAATTACAGGAATATTCCCGCATGACACCAATAATTGTCATTGGTTGCATGGTTTGTTAACACTAAATAATATACACAAATAAAGGACCTTATGTTGATTAGCAAACTTCATAAAAAGATTAATCATGCATGATGCTTCGTACAGGTCATCAGCTCAATATAAATGGGAAAAAGGCATACCCTGAGAATATTATCTGAGCATTTTTAGATATTAACAACCAGCTATACCTGAAACCTACTTAGAAAATGCAAAATGTATAATGTGTGCCTTGGATTTGCTAACTACATACTTTATCACAAAAAACATTCACATGCATATGAGTTGTGATAGTTGCAGATGCATAGAGCAATATATTGAAGGTCAAACATTAGAAGTAGAAATCCATTCTCAAATAACTATCTCAAGCAAACTTGCTTAACAATTTGCAGTTTTCTAACCACATACTTTATCACAAAACATTCACATGCATATATGAGATACATATGAGTTGTGATGGTTGCAGATGCATATGAGCAATATATTGAAGGTCAAACCATCTCAGTTAGCAAAACTTGCTTAACAAATTTGCAGTGCAGGATAGACTGTCCAGGTCACATGCATTTTTTTTTGCTCTGATCAGAGTCCGGTTAAATGCATGAATATCATGCAGTTCAAAACTGCAATACTCCATTTTTCC